>LPNX010682027.1:225029-511846 GCA_001517045.1 Pseudotsuga menziesii | reverse complement strand
TGGAAGAGGAACAAGATCCCAAGTATCGTTCGCCATTAAGGAACGATATTCTTCATCCATAGCTGCATCCCAATCTGAATTTCCTGAAGCTTCTACAAAAGTTTATGGATCATGATTTTCAGAAACTTGAGCCAAAAGAGAAGAGGCTCGCTGAAATTGAGAATGTGTTCGACGTTGATCTCTAGGATCATAGGCAAGATCACCAGCTGCTTCACATGTTGAACGGACCCATCGAGGAAGTATTGGTGCTGGTGCAATTGGAGGAACATGAGAATGAGGAGGTGGATTTTCATCCTCGCTGTCATCATCAAAAACTGGAGGTGGAAAGCTGTCACAGAAGCTTGAAGAAGAAGAAGAAGAAGGCACAATCGTCAAATCATGCTCGCAGGCCAAAGATGGCACACCCGCCAAGTTAGGCTTGCAGGCCAAGAGATTTTCATCAAATTTAACATCTCTTCTAATGATTATATCATGAGAATGTGGCTGAAAAAGTCTATAACCTTTTACATCTTCAGAATATCCAACAAATATGCACTTTTCACTTTTAGGCTGCAATGCTTTCCGTTTTTCATCCGGAATGTGAGCCCATGCTTCACAACCAAACACACGAAAGTGACTTACATCTGGTTTAATTTTACTCCATGCTTATTTCGGTGTTATACCTTGTAAAATTTTAGTGGGTGTGTGATTAATTATGTAAATTGCATAATTTATGGCCTCAGCCCAATATTGAAGACTTAGTCCCTTAGATTGGATCATACAATTAGCCATTTCTTTTAAAGTGTGGTTCTTCCGTTCAGCTACACCATTTTGTTGTGGTGTATATGGAACAACGTGTTGTTGTTGGATTCCTTGTTCAGTGCAAAAGGTAGTGAACTTGTTGTTAACATATTCTCCTCCATTGTTTGATCTTAACTTAATAATTTGATGACCAGATTGTTTTTCAACAAGGGCCTTGTAGGCCAAGAATATGTTAAATACTTCGTTCTTAAGTTTTAGGAAGTAAACCCAAGTGTGTCTGGAGTAGTCATCAATGAAAGTTAAGAAATATTTGAAACCAGAAAAGGAAGCAGATGGAAGAGGGCCACATAAGTCACTGTGCACAAGCTCCAAGGGAATCGAGGCATGCTAAGAGGCACATTTGTCAAAACTGTCCCGATGATATTTTCTGAGTACACAACCAGAACAAACACCATCCTTGCAAGATACCAGCAGAAGACCAATCACCATATTGTCTTTACATAGTTGTTGCAATGAGCGATAATTTAAGTGACCAAATCGTTCATGCCAAAGTTTGCTCAAGTTATCACTATGAGCAACAAAAACTGAAGGAAAAGGTGATGACCCAAAGTTGTTAAATTTGTACAACCTGGTAATATCATCAACAGTTCCAGTAGCAAGGACATTTTGAGGATTTTTAAAATCCTTGATTACAACTTAGTGAGGTGTAAACGTCACAGTTTTACCTTCACATGAATGAGTAATTTGATAGACTAATAACAAATTGCAGGAAATTTTTGGAACACATAGTACATCACTGAAATGACCATTTTCTACTGGAACTGTTCTAGATCCTACAACACTTAGAGATCTATCATCACCAACAAATGTTTGTTTGGTGTTACATTCATGCATAGTAGAAAAGATGGATTTATCTTTAGCCATATGATAAGATGCTCCATAATCAATGAGCCATTCAATTGAAGTAGAAGAAGAAGATGCAGTATAAGAGTAACCAAAAGCACAAAGTGCATGTCCATGAGAGGTAGATTCTGAAGACAAATCTAGGTCGATGTGGTGCTTCTTCATTGTTGCTTCCAAGGCTGCCATGTTCTTAAAACACTTAGATTCATCATGATTATTTTTCCTACAAAAATTGCAATGACGCTTAGTCTTCTTTCCTTTTTGCTTGGATCCTTTGTCATTTTTTAAAGAAGGAGCTGACTGAGAAGGTTTGGGACCCTTGTTGTTTTTCTTATTATTGCGAAAATTATGTTTCTTGGGAGGCTTGGACTTTTCTTTCTGTTGGGACAATAAGGCTTTCCCAAATGTATCTGCATTGTTAATTATTCCAAGATGAATGAGCTTATCTTGCTCTCTAATTAAGGAATCACAAAAGGATTCAAGGCTAGGCTCTTGATAGCTAGCTGCAATCAAGGATTCTTTCATGGAGTAGAATGTAGATACGAAAACAGAATATGCAGGTCCAACTTTGGAAAGAATATGATAAATACATTATTTGTCTTCTTTCTTAATCTTGCATTCTGCACATAATAGTCGAAGATTTTTATACTTAGATAAATAGTCTTGAAGCATGAAAAATCATTTGGATTCAAGGAAATCAACTAATTCTCAATTTGATGACCTCGAATTTCATTGTGTTTACCAAACACAGATTCTAACTTTTCCCAAGCTTTATCAGGTTCATCAATTTCAAATATGTGGAAACGCAAATCAATAGAGATTGACATCCCAATCAATCCATGAGCTTCATTACATCTATTTGCCCATTTAATTTTCTTATCATCATAAGTGGGTTCTATTTCTTTCCCTGAGGTTATCCTAAAAAGTTTCCTACTTCGTAGAACATCCTCCATACGAGATTTCCATGAGAATTAGTTAGAACTTGTGAGTATAATATTACAAGGGGCGGCCATACTGTAAAATAATGGTTGAAAGAATAGAAACTAACTATCTGGATGCAAAGAGTTCGAAAAAATATGCTGTTTTAAAAAAAACAACACTTAAAACTGATTCCAGATGATGAAGTTATGCTTGATCAAAGAAAATGTTGAAGATGTCTCCAATAATAACGTGGCAGATATTAACTTGACCAACTAAAAAAAGAAGCCCCCTCTTCCCAAGATCAACCTTTGACAATCACTTTTACAATAAAGTTGCTTTGAAGTGAATCACTTTTGTAGAATAAGTGATGTTCACTTTTACAATAATGTGACTTTTTAAATAGTACAACAATAAATTAAAAGACTTAAGTGACTCACTTTTATTTTATTTTATTAATGTGAGATGCATTTCTACAATAAAGTAACTTGAAAATAGAAATTGCATGCACTAAAAGTAGCTTGATAAGACTTGAACTCAAGACTTATCAAATAGCAAAGCAACTTTGGACCAAGTGAGCTAAGTTTAAAAGGTACATAAAAGTATGGAAAGAGGAAGGGTTTTTTTTTTTTTTTAAACTAACTCTTCTCTCTCGTTCTCCGTGCTTGCCTTTTTCTCCTGCAAATCACAAAAAAAAACGAAAAACAAAAACAAAAAAAACTTTTTCCATGCAATGGGGTTAGATTTTGGTTAGCTTACCTGGAAAGTCTACGTTTTCAAGTTTTCTCGTTGTTTCTGATTTGCCGTGATCATACATGGTCCACGACAAAGAGCATACGTAGCCGAGAAGACAAGAAAAAAACTTTCCCTTACTATCTCTGATTTGCTGCGATCGCACAAGGTGCACGGCAAAGAGCATACGTAGTCAAGGAAAACAACAGTCTGAGACTAAAACATAAAAGATCTAATAATAAATTGATAAAATATGAGAGATTTAAAAAAACAAATTCGTCACTGTAACATTATACCTTCAGATTTGCCGAAATGGGTGTTTCTGGAGCAAACGGAAACGGTTTTCGATGAAACAAAAACTATTTCCCAATGGAAATGACGCTTCGGATCTAATGGAACAGTTCCCATAGGCCAAAAATGCATAAAAAATCCAGAACTAGAAACCCTTTCAAATTTTTGGCAACATCGGTTCAAGATCTTGATCAAAACCGAAAGCGGCTCTTCATAAAAGCTCAGATACCATGTTCGAGTACACAGAGTACTCCCAAAATACCAAAGACCTTCAGATATCGCTTCACACAAATAGATCACATATCAACACATCGATGTTTGTCACGTGGTTAAAACCCTCGAGAGGGAAACAGTCCACGGCCCCAGCCAAATAGCTACTTGGCCCAATTTATTATGCAAAAGAAAGAAAGTTACATGAGCTTCTCATAATCGATCAATTAGCCAAGGACCCTCTATGCTCTTTAAATAGAGATCATAGACCAATCGGGTGTTAAGCCACGGATCAATGGTAGGTATGATCTAAGAGAAGTTGAACTGTCGGATCACTCTATGTCTAGAACATATCGCGACCGTCAGATTAGAATATTTACAAATGCATACTAATGCATACTAAAGAAACACATTTTTACCTAACGAATATATTACACAAGTTGATCTTAACTAACTCCTAAGTGTCTAAATATCCTAACAAAAAGTGTTGTTGACCTACTGTATGATGAGATCCGCATCTCCAAAAATATTTGTGCAGATGATCCCCATCTCCTTGGCAACTTTTACTCATAGCAGCAAGGCTTCATATTCTGCTATGTTGTTAGTGGTTTTAAAATCAAGCTTATAAGACAGGTGGATGTTTTCCTTAGATGGGGAGATCAATACTACACCCGCACTTGTTGAGCTTTGACTGCTAGCCCCATCAAAATACATGGTCCATATTACTATGGTTACTTCTTCGGGCTGCTGACAGGTGGCCTGAGTGAGCTGGACTGATGTCTGCTAAGAATCATATATTTGCAAAATGCATGATCCAAAATCAGTGTCCACTGCATAGATGGGGTGATTCACTGATTTTCTTTCCTTGCTTATAATGTATGCCAGCTGTTTTTCCCTATATAGCCTCTTAGTCTCTCCTCCAAACATGGGAATGGTAGCATATGTGAGATTCATCTGAAGGGTGCCACATAGTCTTTTGCTCCATGAACTAGACATCAAGAGGCCAAATTTTGGAGGGATATCAACCACTACAATGTCCATCATGATTCTTTTTGAAGGTAGCTGAGTTAGGTTCACAGAAAGGTCTTTGATGAGGCCCAAGCACTTGATCTTCCTGGAGTCAAAGGAGAATAAATCATGGTAGGGCTTGGTGATGCTGAGGCCAAGCTCATCCATCACAGATTTTGGCATTAGGTTATGAGAGGCTCCTGAATCTAGTAGGTAGTTATGGAGGATTTTATCATGTATATTCAAGGATATGTAGAATGATGGGCATGAGTCCTTTAGGTCTTTGATCATGGGGCCAAGGGTTACAATAGGTTTGTCATCTTGCAGGTTCACAAAGTCAATGTCAATGTGCACCTTGGGTTGAAGGGAATTCAAAATGGAGGACTTGAATGCATCATTCTTCATTAGCTCAATTAAAGGGGAAAGGATTTTAAATTTTTGAATTTCAGACTCAAGGTTGAAAAAATAATGCAGCCTATCTAGAAACCTTACCTCATGAGATGTAGGTTTGAGTTGGACTTTATCAGGCATGGCTAAAGGTGCTGGTTTTGGCAACACTTTGGATGTGACAGCCACCTTCTTTGGTATGACAACAACCTTTCTAGCTGGTGCAACAGGCTACTTGACATGTGCGGCATTCTTCTTGGGGGGAGCAACCAGCCTAGACCTCAGTTTGTAACCTCCCTGACCATCAGCCTGATAGGCAATCTCTTCAGTGATCTGCTCATCAATCAGGGCTTCCTCATATTCTTCTTGTGTAAGAAAAGAACAGTCCACCTCATCCTCCATGCAGTGGATATTGTCTTCATCTTCTCCTTCTTCTTCAATGAATTCTAGCTCTTCTTGTAATACAACATTTTGAAATGGAGCTCTTATCCTCTGGTCTTCCCCTTGATTCCTCTCCCTTCTGAGAATCTGAACTCGGGGGTTTCCTCTTCTATAAGGAACAAAATTTGGGTTTCGAGGAGCAAAGTCACTTGGCCCTTTACCCCTCACTGGTAGATGTCCTTGGTCCTTCAATTTAGACATTTCAACAGTCAGGTTATCTAGTTTGGGCATTTTGTCAATCTTTTTCTCTGATATAGAAGCCCCACTAGAGTTTGCTGGCTGATTTTTCCTGTCTATCTTCCCTTTGACCTTCTGAGATGCCAAAATGTTTGACTCTACCTCTAGGGAAGCATCCTGCATGAGTGATAAGGAGGTAGACCTCGTTTCTCTAAGAAGTAGTCAAAAGTCAGAGTCAAAGGAATTTTTGTAAGTTATCCTAGCTAAGGTATAGGTGGGCTTAATTTCGGTGGGGATCTTGTTGTACATATTGTTGAATCTCTTGGTAAAGTTGGAGACAAACTCCCCATTATCCTTTTTTAGGTTGCTAAATTCTGTGATATAGTAGAGGTGGTCTCTCCTTTCTCCCCAATGCTTTAGGAAAATATCATCTAGTGCCTCTATGCCTGCCACCGATCTAGTAGGTAGTTCCTTAAACCACTTCCGAGCCTGGACATCTAGGCTTTGCACAAAAACCCTATTCCATACATCTTCTTGTTCTATGTTAATATTTTCAGCATAGCTGTAAAAAGCCTCTAGATGTTCTTCAGCAGTGAAATGTCCTTCCCCTATAAACTTAGGCATATACTTGAGATAATCCCCAGTGGGCATGGATGCGAGAGGATTTGGAAAAATTAGGGGTGCATACCTAGCTACCAGGATCCTTTCCATTTTGGTCAATTGAAGGGCATCCATATTGGAAATGGGTATGGATAGGGTTGTTGAAGGTAGCACGGATGAAGATACTTGCTGAGAATGCGGTGGTATACTTATCCCAGTGGAGTCACTAGGAATTGGATCTTCACAAGCAGCAATGCTTGAAGATGCCCAACCCCTAGATTTTTCCAATGTATCTAAAAATTCCTAGGAATTAAGAATTTCAGCAGAAGAAATAATAGCAGAAAGATTTCTTGAAATACCTGATGTAGATTTTTGTGCAACACTGCTAGTTTGTCTTAGTAAAGCCCTAGCTTTCCTCAAAATTTCTTCTGGATCTGAAACTGGTGTTGTTGGTGGCCCCTTTGGGTTTGCTCTGGTACTTGGTCTTCTTGAAGCCACCTTATATCAATCGAGTCACCATATAGATGATTACAACCATAATAGTGTCCAAGCTTTGTCTATCATCAAAGCATGGATCTATGTCATCTCCCAGGGAAGCTGAGCTTCAATATCCTCTCCCCGGCAACGACGCCAATTTGTTATCACTCTAGGAAACTCCTCTAGGTTGTAACTCGAGGATTCCTGGTAACTTACAAATTTTTTGGGGTTTTCTAATACGGATCAAGTCAGTTGACCTATATAACCTTTCCACTCTCAAGGCATGCATAAAACTCACTCATTTACAAGGCTTTTAGTTACAATTGCTCAGAAGTTCGACAATAAGGTGCAGGGATGGAGAACTCACTAGGCTGGCAGACTTACATACAAAACACAAGCATGTAAATGGCTAAATCCTTATGAGGATGGTATTTATAAATCAAATCGCACTAACAAACCAATAGGATGACAGCTATCATCTTTTTAATCAATCTAAAAATGACCTAAATACACATTCAGGCATAAATACAGTAAATAAAGAGATGATGGCTGAATAGATCACAAGAAAAGAACTTATATCATGAATAAGTAAAATGATAAGCGTGAAAGCATTATAGGCTTATAAATCCCCGAAGTTGAACCTTTATTATAAAATCGATCTTAGGCTTTATAGCCTTCTACAAAAAGTATAGATCCCGAAACCTCAATCTGTTTTCACAAAAATACTCAAAAGTGGTAGTTTTTCCAAATTAGGGTTTCAAACCCTACCTAACTATTTGTCTAACTATGACGAAGATCTAGTTCATTGAGTGAACATTAAATAACTGAAGTAGTTGCTAGTGATCACTGTTAATTTGCCGCCAAAAGCCAACTTTTTAGCGGTTAACTGACGTGATCTTTCTTGCTTAATCCGCTGGAATTTTCTACCCTGTCTCCACGGTCGGCAATCATAAGCTATAACCACTAACTCATCAGTGATCGAAAATCCAAACCACTAAATCATCAGAACCTCAAGATTGAATGTTGCCATAGTGTTGGTGTTTCAAACCACTGACGTCGCGATCGACGATCGGAAGCTCTAGCCACTAAGGATCAGAGCTTTACATCTAAATGCTGCCACAGTGTCAACGTTTCAAACCACTAACGTCGCGATTGGCGATCAGAGGATCTAGCCACTAACCCATCGGAGCTTTAAATTTGAATGTTGTCGCAGTGTCAATGTTTCAAACCACTAACGTCGCGATCGGTGATTGGAAGCTCTAGCCACTAAGGATCAGAGCTTTACATCTAAATGCTGCCGTAGTGTCGGTGTTTCAAACCACTAACGTTGTCATCGACGATCAGAGGATTTAGCCACTAACCCATCAAAGCTTTAAATCTGAATGCTGCTATAGTGTCGGCATTTCAAACCACTAACGTTGCGATTAGCGATTAGAAGCTCTAGCCACTAACCCATCGGAGCTTTAAACCTAAGCAATGCTGCAGTGTTGGCGATTCAAACCACCAACTTCTAAGCATCAACGATCGAAAATACTAACCACTAATCTGTTGACGATCGGAATCTCTAGCCACTAACCCATCAAAGCTTTAAACCTGAGCGCTGTTGTAGTGTTGATGATTCAAACCACTAACTTCTAAGAATTGGCAATCGAAAAGACTAACCACTAATCTGTCGGTGATCGGAAGCTCTAGCCACTAACCCATCAGAGCTTTAAACCACTAATTGTCAGTGATTGAAACCCCAATATTGAACATGTCGGCGCTTTAAACCGCAATTTTTTCATAGTGTCGACGGTATAAAGGACTGAACCTCCGAAACACTGGTGTTGTAGAGGATTAAAACTCCGACTTGCTGTCAAAAATGTTCTTTTGGTGGTCAGTGTATATGTTGCACTCCTTCTTAATCTTCCGAAGGCAACCCTTTTCGGTGGCGAATGAGATGTTCTGAGCCTCGCCTAAGCCACCGAAAGCTACAACTTGTGAAATTTTTACCAAAATAAAAAACAGAGGCTTTCAAACTTGTCAGTGATATTCATATCCTTCATTGTATGAGTTAAATTATTCATACTATCAAAATAAATTATTTTGGGAGATAACACCTGGTATCACAGATTGTGCTAGGTTTCTTCCTTTTAACAGGAAATCGACTTGTTCCTTCTCAATTTCATCGAGCTCCTTGCATCTAGACTGGATTCTTGTTTTTGTTTCGATGGCTAGAGTTTTTAAGAGTTGTCCCAGCTCTCCATCCTTCAGCTTTGTTGCATCGACTGCAGTGGTTGACCCAAGTTGGCTAATGTGGACCATTGTCGCTTGTGATCCGTTTTGGTGGTCCTTCTTCTTTCTGTCTCTCTTCCTCTGATGCTTATGTTGTTTTGCTTGTTGCTGTGCTTGTGCATCTGTAAGGGTTAAACTTTCCTGTGGTTGATTTTTCGATAGTGGATTGTCTGGTTGCTGGTCTGCAATGGTCAGTGGAACTTCTGGTTGGGTCTTTGGGATGAGTTCTGTAGCTGGGTGTGTATCTGGGGGATTTTGTGCAGAGGGTTCAGATACAGACGTTTCTGGTACCGATGGTTCATGTAAAGGTGGTTTAGGCGCAGATGGTTCAGTTGAATATTCTGGATTGGGAAGTGGTGGTGGTGATGATGAATGGTCGGGTGTGATTGGTGTGGTAGGGATGTGGTCAGGTGTCAGGTCCTCGACTTGTGGGGGTGAATCCTCTGGGATGTCGGAGAACAGGTTGTCGATTACCCGGTTGATTTCTTCCAGGTTCTCTTATTCCCCATCTCTTGCTGGTTCATTGGCTGGTGGAGGGGTTGCGATGTTGGTTGGGCTAAAGGATGAGGTTTGACTTGCGACAACTTGAGCTGTCTTGTCAGGGTTCCTCACAAATGTTGATTTTAAAATTCCCATAGACCTCGGCTTATGGGGTATTTGTCCAGTTTGTGGAGGAATGAGCTCTCTTGATCCACCAGCTTCGAACAGAGGACACTTGGTGGTTACATTCTGGACAGAGGTAAGTAGCTCAGGCCGTTTTTCAATGTATGCCTGGAAATCTCTGTCTTGGTCGAACCTATCCTTTAGGGTTTCTGGCATAGCATTTTTGCATATGTCGACTGGACTTATGGAGGGTAGCTTTGGAATTTCTGCTTGTGTGACCTGGGTTGGAGATGGGGGTGGAGGTGTAGACACTAAGTCGACAATGTTTTCGGTTGTTGAGGTGTTTGTACTTTTTATCTTTTTCGGCCAACCTTGTCATGCCCCTGCTTCGACAAATATTTTGAATTGCGTCTCGACCGAAACTTTGTTTGCTACGGTATCTTCTATGATGTCGACAACGGTACCTAATAGTTCCTCTTCATCTTCTAATTCTGAAAGGATCAGCTTGTGCTTCCCCTTCCCTTTTGTCTCAGTGTCCTTCTTTCTTAATGCTGCTATTTCCCTTGCTAGCTTTTTTACTTTGTCTTTGGTTATGTCATACTCAGGATTGTCGAACTAAATGTCTCCCAATTCTTCTCCTCCCTCCTGTTGTTGTGCTGGGCTGACACTTTTCTCAGCTATATTGGCTACCTGCTGCTCTATCTATGTACTTCCCCATTGGGCTGTTGGTGGTATGATTGTGATTTGAAGTCAATTGGTGTCCTCTGCTGGTGTTTCCTCTGACATGAAGGTGCTGATGTGTAGTTGGAGTTCATAATCTTCATCCCTTTCCTGGTCTGTTAATGCTTCTTCTATTGTTAGGGTTACTTCCTTGGCTTTTGCTGGTATTGACAGTTTTGTGCCAGACTGTTGAGCTAGTTCATGGAAGATCTCTTCGACTGTTGGATAGTAGTCGAGAGTCTTTGCTTTTTCCTTTGCACCCTGCATATACTAAACCGTAGTATGGTCAAGCTCCAGTTGAATGTGTGCAGTTTTCGACAGACTTCGTCGGATGTTCTGGGGCACCCTCCATCTAGTCATCTGAACTTTTAGCTATTGGAGCTAGTTTTCCAACAGTACTTTGCTATTTTCTAGTTCTTTCAGTGTTCCAGTCCGCGTAAATGGTTTGAACCTCCACATATGGAATTTTGTGGGTTCTTGGAACTACTTGTCCTTGACTGGGCACAAGTAGTACATTACTATCCATATTATCAGAGACAAGAACCTTATAATCCCCCCCGACTTCTAGCATTTCTCACAAATGGCTTTGAGCATGTCGACAACATACTGAGCCCATCTGTATACTTTTCCTATGTTGGCTATCGAGTCTACTGCCTCTCGCATATCCAGTTTTAGGTCGCTTCCTCGACCTGTAGGTGTAAGCCCTGTTGCTATGATTTTGGCCATGATTTGTGGCGTCCAAGCTTGTATCTGGCTAATCATTAGCCCTTTTGAATTATTTCCAGATGGTGTTCTAGTTAATCGCTCTACTAGCCCTTCTTTTATGCCGACTGGGACTGGGTCACCTTGGTTGGATAGACTAGTCATTTTATATATGACTTCACCAAAGATCTCGACTGGTCTGTCGATGTAGAACTTTACTGCCATAATGAACTTTACCGGCTAATAATGAACTTCACTGCCATTTATTTTGTTCCTCCAAAACTCGCCATGAACGGTGTGTTCATGTATTTCATGATAGAGCTGTGGTTTACCTTCTCTGCTGCTTGTGTTGGTTTCTTGTCGACATAAGCCCATTCCTTGATTTTGGCCCATGTTTTCGCCCATGAGGTCTCTTGTACCTTGGTGTTATTTATGTTTCTTAACCTCCTCATTATTGGGGTTTCAGCAGATTGTAGTTCCTTTGTTTTTGCTGCGACTCTGGTTTGTTTTGGTGCCATTTTGTCGATTCTTTGTTTGACTTTTCTTAGAGGTTCTTGGTTCTCAGTTTTCTGTTTGCTAAATTGCTCTCTCTTCAAAATACTGTAAATGATCCTTTTCTGGTCCGGTATTTATAGGTGGGGCATTTGAAGTTTCTGTCGATGGGTGCATTAATGGTGGAAGTGATGGTCCAGCACGGTCACTGGAGTTTGCGTTAATGGTGATTTGATTTTGGCGCTCGTTCTAATCGTAGTCATGAACGTGTGATTTGACCTTTGGGGTCGTTGGTCGATGTCAATCATGTGAACGGTCGATGGTGGTATGTCGATGGGTTTGATGTCGGCTGTTGAAGCATTGGTTTCCTATCATCCTGGGTTATGGGGGTTGGTTCCATTTTGTTATTTTTAGATTTTTATAGCTTTTGTCTAACAGTTATGGTTGTTAATGTTTTTTTTTTTTAGACTTGTTTTAATTTTTATACCGTTTTAGTCAGGCACCATTAACAAGTTTCTGAAATACTATGCCTTGTAACATTTTTAGTTGGACTGATCCATTGGCATGAATCTCTTTGACAACCTAGGGTCCCATCCATTCTATATGTAGATTTTTGGGTTTTCCTTTTACTCGACTGTTGTATAGTAGGGCAAGGTCCCCTACCGACAGGTTTTTGTTTTTGATATTGCGATCGTGCCACGCCTTCTGCTGTTGTTTTTGGATTTCTTGGTGTTGTAGAGAAATCAGTCGGTGCTCTTCTAGCTTGCTTAATTGCATCAATCGGTCCTTCCTTCCCTGTTCAACATCGACATGTAAAATTTCTACTATAATAGGTGTTTGTTGTCGAAAATGTAGTGGAACGATAGCTTCTTGTCCATAGACTAGTCGAAATGGTGTTTGGTTTGTCGAAAGCTTGTATGATGTTCTATAAGCCCACAATACTATAGGTATCTTCTCATCCCAGTAATCTTTGTCGGTGTTACATATTTTTGTTAGGACTTTTGTTAATGTTTTGTTGAATGCCTCAATTGTTCCAATCGACTGAGGGTGATAAGTTGTACTACGTCGGTGGTCAATTTTGAACTGATCTGTTAGTGCCTTAATGGTTTTATTAATAAAGTGTGAACCTTGGTCACTGATTAGGGTTATTGGACATCCAAATCTGGTAATTATATTTTCATAGATAAATTTAGCAGCTATCTCACTGGAACATGTGTCGACTGGTTCTGCTTCTGCCCACTTGGTTACATACTCTACTGCAGTTATTATGTACCTTGCACCTGTTCTTTTTACTGGTATGGGGAATGTTCCTATGAAGTCGATGGACCAATTTAAAAATGTCAAACTTGGGTTTATTGATTTCAAGGGAATTTCTGTACTAGGTAAAGATTGACCCAATCGTTGACATCTGTCACATTGGCTTACAAACTTTTTGTAGTCTTTGTAAAGTGTCGGCCACCATAACCCTGAATGTTGGATTTTCTTGGCAGTTGTGTCTACTTGAAAATGTCCTCCTGCTGGTCCATAGTGTGCTTCATACATGATATTATTTCTTTCATGTTCTAATACGCATCTTCTGAGGATGTCGTCCAGGCCCATTTTATATAAGAATCCATTTATGATGCTATACGGTGCAACTTTCATGGCTAAGATTTGTTTCTTCTTCGTGCTCATGCCCTCTAGTGCTTATCCATATTCTAAAAATTGAGTTATTTCCTCTAATTCTGCTAGGAATGCTTCTATTCGAAATAAATGTGCATCCAGTAGGTCGTCTTCAACTCCTGTCAGTTCCTCTCCTGTGTCGATTCGTGATAAGTGGTCGGGTCCGACATTTAATTTTCCTGGTCTGACAACGACTTCGAATTCAAATTCTTGGAATAGAAGTAGCCATCGACAAATTCTCCCATGGTGTAAGGGTTTGTTTACAAGGTATTTTAGTGCTTGGTGGTCGGTATAAAAGATGAATGGATTGGCTAGTAGGTAATGCCGATACTTTTGTAGTGAAAAAACCATTCCTAATACTTCTCACTCTGTTGTCGAGTAGTTTCTTTCTGCTTTATTTAGTTTTCCACTGCTATAAACTATAGGGTAGTCCATTCCTTTGTCCCCTGGTTGAGTTAGGATTTCTCCTATTGCTAGGCCTAATGCATCTATGTGTACATGGAATTTGGTCAACCAATTTGGAAATATTAGAATGGGTGCTTCGACTAGTTTTCTTTTTAGTGTTTCAAATGATATGTTGCATTCCTCTGTCCAGTCGAACTCCTTATCTTCTCTTAATAGTTCTTCCAATGGATATGTCATATATAAGTAGTATCTTATGAATTTCCTGTAATATCCTGTATGACCAAGTAGTACCCTGACTTGTTTTGGGTTCATCGATGGTTTTAAGTTGAGGATAATTTTTATTTTTCCAAAGTCAACCTTGATGCCTTATTTGTAGACAATGTGTCCTAATAGTATCCCTATAGGGGTTAGAAATATGCATTTCCTTATGTTCAGAGATAACTGGATTTGTCAGCATCGTTCCAACATGAGCCTTAGCCATTTGCAGTGATCTTTCAACATAGAGTATTTGTCCAATCATCGAAATACACTGCCATTGTTTTGTAAATATATTCTTGAAATGTTTTGACCACAATTATCGAAAACACTGTAGGTGTGTTTTTTAGTCCAAAAGGCATAACCCTGTAAGCAAATGAGCTCAATTCACATACAAATGTTATCTTTTTCTGATCTTCTTTAGCTATTGGTACCTGGTTATAACCTGAGAATCCATCTGTAAATGAGTAGCATTCATGTCCTGCAACCTCATTTAATATTTCATCTGCATAAGGTGTTGGAAATGGGTCTATTAATGTAACTTTGTTTAAGTCTCTAAAATCGACACAGATCTTTAGCTTGGTTGGATCATGTTTCTTTGGTTGAACAACCATTGGACTTTCCCATTCTGATTGGTCAATAGGGTAGATAATTCCTGCTGCAAGCATATTATCAATCTCTTTCTTGACTATCTCTTTGTATTTATGAGCTAATTTATATGGTCTCTTCTTTACAAGTTGGACATCAGGTTTAATGTCGATTTTTATTTCACCCATTTCATGGACTAGAACTTTGAGATCTTTGTAGTCTCTAGCGAATAAATCCTGGAATTCTTTTAGTAAGTTTACTATTTCTGTTGTTTGTTCTTCACTCCAGTAGTCCCCAATTTTTGCCATTTTTGGTCGATCATCACTTGAGATGTCGAATTCTTTAGTTTTACTTTAGCATCTAACCATTCTGGTGCTTTGTCTTCATTGATTGGTTGGATCCCTTCTTTAAACTGTGAAAATGTGGCAGGAAAGACTGCTGCAGTCATTCGGTCGGTGTCTCCGACTGTCTCGACTTTGAGTACTGTCTGAATTGGTTTTGTTGTTTCTGAATGGTATGATTGCCATCGAAAGATTTTCCCTTCCATATTTTCATTTTCCATTTGTAGTCTTGTCGATTGTGGTGTTGTCTTGGTTTGTATGTTATTGTAGTTTATTGTTGGTCGGTCATGATTTATGGTTTTGTTCCTGATTGGTTCTATAAATGCCTTGATTTGTTTTGCGGTTTCGACTAACTTTTTTGTCTTGTGGTATAAAGTTGAAGTCTTTGATAAAATTCTCTCTTAGTTCATGCCATAGGAATGTTTCACCCTGATCTTGTTCCATTTTGTACCATTTGTTTGGTAAGTCGGATAGCGTCGATGGAAACAGGTGTGGCCATATACGTTCATCTTTATATCCAAGTCTTTTCCATTCTTTTTCACATGTTCTTATGTGGTCTTTTGGATCCTGTCCTTGGATGAACATAGGTATTTGGGCTTGATTGGTTAACCTTTTTCCTTTGAATCTTTCTATAAAGTAAGTCAAATCTGTTGTCCATGTCTGAAATCTTGATTGATGGGTATCCCACCATCTAGCAGCTTGTCCTGTGAAGGTTTCCACTAAGCTTTGTAGTTGGCCATGTTTACCAATGTTTCTGGATACTTGTTCTATATGCATAACTGGTGATTCTCTTTCTTTGTATCTTGGGATTTGTGTGATATTTATATTTGTTGGTTTTAGGGTAGGATATTCCCTGGTTTTCTTTTCAAATATTTTTGGGATGATGGACACCAAGAAGCATTGTTGGATTGGTTTCTTTTGAACTATTTGAATGGTCTAGCAACCTCTTGCTTGTGTTTCATAGTTCTTGACTTCCCAATCATATAATTCTGCGTCTGAATTGTATCCTACTGAATCTTGATTGCCTAAGTGAAGTTCACCATAGACATTGGGTTCTGTGTAGTCTTCATTGTTTTGTATTTGATATAATTGTCGAATGTCGACTTCTTCATCAATAGGTTCTATCCAAGGTTCTCCTTGGAATGGATGGATAGGTACTATGACTTTTTGTCCATTCCCTTTTAGTTTTATCCTTTCCTTGTCTAAGGCTATTGATGCTTTCATTTTTCTTCCACAAGGTCGACCTACTAACACTGGGAAGGAACTGGATCCTTCCTTAGGGTCAATAATTTCAAAGTTGACTTTGGTCGATATTCCTTTTATGGTCGTGTCGACATTTCTCCAAACTCTGATAGATTCAATCAGACCTTGGTCGACTAATTTCAGGTATATTCCTAACTCATATAGTCGAGGTCTACCTAATTGTTCCCAAGTGTCGTGAGTCATAATGTTTACTTATGACTCGAAGTCGAGCACAACTTGTCGGACATGGTACCCTTCAATTTATAGGTCGACAAGTGGGTCGGCATCACCTTTGTCCTTCTGGTTTAGACTGCAGATATTTTTTGTTTGTTTTTCTATATTATTGTTGTGTTTCATTTTTATACAATAAGTCAATGAATTGAGACATCGCTTTATCATCTTGTACTAAATGTATTAATTATTTAACTATGCTTTGTCGACTATCATTAGCTTCTTCTTGCTGAGCAAATTCTTTAAATATATTCGTTGCGTCTTTATACATTTGTTTTTGTTTAGCTAGGTTAGGATAATCATTCTTTTATTTTATTTTGCTTATACATGTATTATCACTCCCAATTTTTATCCCTTGTTGGGTTACTATATGCAGATTCTTTGTATTGATTATATCATGTTTTTGAATGCACGACAAGACATTAAAATTTTTATTTTTATTGATTTTATCAAGCATAGTAGGGAAATCCTCTAATGAGTGATCCCCAACTCCACAGCTAGTACAAAATTTTAAATCGGTTCTGTCCTTGTATGGGCAGTTTGCATATCGATGACCTTCTTTGTAGCACGTAAAACATTGGATGGGATGACATGGTCGGTTGTTGTGATTCCCAGAGAATCGACCTCGACCTCCATATCCTCCACATCGGTTGTCGAATCGACGCTCATATCGACGACCTTCATACCTTTGATTTGTTGATGTAATTGTAACTTCAGAATGTATTCACTTGTATCTATTATGTATTGTAACCTGATGTTTATTCTAGGATGTGTCTATAATGTAATTGAGTCATGTCATGCCCCGATGTTCCGATCGAGATTTTCTATAGTGTAAACAAGTCATGTCAAGTCATTGTGGGTAACCCTCCTATTGGTCAAGGGTTAAAGTCCCCGCAGTTCCAGGGCACTAGGGTTATTAGACTCTCTTAGAAAAGTCGGCCCTAGTAGGTTATTGTCAAGTCAGGAATTAGTTTAAATAGAGACTAAGCCTCTCTATTTATCACACACTCACTCACACTCAGTTGTAGCGCATAGCTGAGGAAGAAGAAGACACTGGGGCTAGGAAGAAAGAGGCTATTGCTGTCGGGAGATCATCTTACTATTTTGGGGTTTTACTTTTGGTGTTGATTCTATCTTTGAGGAAGTTGTGGGGTTTTCTCCATTTATGGTTTCCCCGAGGAAAAACACTGTGTTCATTGTCTTTTGTGTTTGATTGTTGTGCTTGTTATTCTCTCAGTTAAAAGATCCTAAAATAATGCTAGCTTAATGTTAAAAATCCAACATGGTATCAGAGCTAACCTGAGAAAAAGACACTATGTAGCTGCGGGAATTAGGGCTTCCTACTTTGTGGATCTCTCTCCACAAATTTTCAGCAAAAGAAGGTTGGACTAACTCTCCTCCCTAGGGTGCATCTTTCTGTCAAAGCAAAATCCAATTCTGAGCTTTTTTAGTTTTGGACCTGACACTACTGCCGAAAATTAGGGATTTCCACAAAAGTGGAATTTTTCAGTGAGCCCAAGCCTGGATTGATCTCCTCCTCAAAATCGAAGTTTAGAGACCAAGATCAAATCATCTGGTTGGACAGAACTCCAGAAAATCCAAACCCTAATTTGCTCCTGAACTAGCACTGCAGAATTTCAGCTCCAAATCCAGATCCAACATCTTGACCTGGTAAGATCTAAATCTATTGTATTTCCATTTGAGGTTCTTAGTTAAGATGTCTCATCATACCAAGCTTGATGAAAAGCTTGAGGGAGCTGATAACTTCCAAGCCTGGAAGTATAGGATCTCCCTGGTCCTAGAAGAAAATGAGTTGGACTCCTACATCAATGAGGAGGTTCTAGTTCTAGAGGGAGATGAGGCTAAGGCCTTACACATGAAGAAGTTGGTTATGGCAAAGAGGATTATTGTTGGTTCAATCAAGGATCACCTCATACCACAGGTGTCCTCCCTAAAGACACCTAAAGCTATGTTTGATGCCCTAACCAAATTGTTTGAAGGAAAGAACATAAACATGAAAATGACTTTAAGGAACCAGTTGAAGAATGTGAAGATTCAAAATGAAAAGACCATCCAGTCTTACTTCACAAGAGTCTCTCAGATCAAGGAACAACTAGAAGCAGTAGATGAAGAAGTGGAAAATGCAGAGATTGTAATGACCACCTTGAATGGTCTCCCTAGGACATGGGACTCTTTCATTCAAGGGATCTGTGCCAGAAAGAAGTTAGTCAAGTTTAGCAGACTTTGGGAAGAATGCTCACAAGAAAAAGCTCATATAACATCTTGAGAATAAAAGATGGGGAGTGAAGATCAAGCTCTCACAGTTCAATCCAAGAAACCTAGAAGGGGCCATCAACATAATCATTCTAAGGTAAGCACTCTTCCTACAAGAAATCTCAACTCAGATGTTATACTTGTGATGAAATAGGGCACTTTGCTAGAGATTGTCCTATAAACAAAAGAAACTCTCACAAGAAGAAAAACAACAAGAGAAGACATCATGCTCATGCTGCAGAAGATGATGAACCTTCCTCAAAGAGAAATAAGCAAGAAAGTGATGATTCTTCAAGTGATGAAGAATATGTTTTGATTTCCGCTCTCACGGGAAACATCACACATGGAAGCAATGATTGGCTTATAGACAGTGGGGCTTCCAAACATATGACTGGATTCAAAGAGTCTTTTGTGAGACTGTCAGAACATGAATCACCTCACAAGGTGAAGTTCGAAGATGAGTACCAGTATCCAATAAAAGGTAGTGGGGAATCCTCCTATAAGCTATACTCTAGAAATTCCATGAAGATGAAGGATGTAATGTTTGTACCGGGACTCAAGAAGAACCTCCTCTCCATATCTGCATTAGATGCAAAAGGCATGAGGGTTGCATTTGTAGATGGCCAAGTTCTCATGTGGCCAAAAGGAAATACCTTTGATGATGCAGTAGTGATTGGGGAACAAGAGGGAGGTCTATACAAATTGAAGGGCCATCTAGAACAAGCCTTGATCCATGACACATTAGAGCCAAATGAACTTTGGCATAGAAGGCTTGCACATGTGCATTACAGAGAACTGCCACTTACAAGCAAAGTTGTTGAAAGTCTTCCAGAAATTCAAGCAAAACATGATGGAGTTTGCAAAAGATGTGCGAAAGGAAAGAATACAAAGAAGACATTTCTAAGTAGCGAGAGCAAGGAAAAAGGAATCTTGGAAATCATCCACTCCGATGTATGCGGACCAATGTCATCAAGTTCACTAAGCGGGTATGTATACTATGTTTCTTTCATTAATGACTTTTCTAGGAAGACATGGATTTACTTCATGAAGAACAAAGATGAAGTTTTCAACAAGTTCAAGGAATTCAAATCCTTGATCGAGAACCACACTGAAAAGAAGATGAAGACCTTTTGATCAAATAATAACGGAGAATTCACATCAAATGAATTCAAAAAGTTATACAAAGACTCGGGGATTAATAAGGAGTTGTCCACTCCATATAATCCACAACAAAATGGGATTGTAGAAAGGAAAAATAGAACTATCATGGAAGCTGCAAGAGCTATGCTTCATGATCAAGATATTCCCATGAACTTATGGGCAGAAGTTGCCAGAACAATGGTGTATGTACAGAATAGTACTCCACACATAGTACTCAAGAACACTGGACACTTGAGGAAGTATTTTCCAGCAAGAAACCAAAAGTCATCCATCTCAGAATATTCGGCTGTCCACTGTACATACACATTCTAAAAGAGAAGAGGACAAAATTAGATCCTTCAGGAAAGAAGGGTGTATTTGTGGGATACTCTAAAAGCTCGAAGGCTTACAGAATATACTTCCCATGATTCAAGAAGATCGACATCAGCAGGGATGTGACATTTGATGAAGACTCGGCTTACAACAAATCCAGAAAGAGACCTGCTGAAGAACGTGAAGAAGCAGAAGCAACCATGAACGAAGAAACTCAAGAAGAAGATCGAGAATTTGAAGAACCTCAAGAACCTCTAGATGCACCTCAGGAGAAGAATCCTCACAAGAGGAAACCTGCTTGGGTACGAGAAGCTATCCAAGGTGTGGAAAGATATGGAGCTCCAGAAGAGAGTCACAAAGAAAGAAAGAGGACTAGATCCTGCTCCAGGTATGTAGCATTATTATGTAATTTTATCGATAAAGAACCTTCCAATTATGAAGAAGCAACAGGACGAAAAGAATGGAAGGATGCTATGATTGAAGAGTATCAATCGATCATGAAGAATTATTTTTGGGATGTTGTCCCAAGACCAGGAAGGAAGTATCATTTGTAACTTCCAAATGGATCTACAAGATCAAGCATGCTGCAGACGGTAGCATAGAAAAATATAAAGCAATATTTGTTGCTCGTGGTTTCTCCCAGAAAGAAGGAATAGATTATGAAGAAACTTTTGCACCTGTAGCCAGATACACTTCCATCAGATCAGTACTTGCTTTGGCTGCAGTGATGAAATGGAAGATACACCAGATGGATGTCAAGACTGCCTTCTTGAATTATGTAGTGGAAGAGGAAGTGTATGTGGAGCAACCACTAGGTTTTGAGACACATGACAAGGAGACACATGTATGTAGATTGAAGAAAGCCCTGTACGGTTTGAAATAGGTACCCAAGACATGGTATGGAAGAATTGACAGCTCTCTATCCAGTTTGGGCTTTATCAAGAGTAAAGCAGATTCCAACCTTTACTACAAGGTTGAATATGGAAACCTAGTGATGCTTCTACTATATGTAGATGATCTGTTTGTAACAGGTATGGATGGGCTGATTGCTGATACGAAGAGGAAGCTTCCTGCCGAGTTCAAAATGAAGGACTTGGGTATGATGCATTATTTTCTAGGCATGGAGGTGTGGCAGAATGTAGATGGAATTTCCCTGGGGCAAGGGATATATACAGTAGAAATCCTGAAGAGATTTGGGATGATGGGCTGCAAGGCCATGACTACACCTATGGCATCGAACCTGAAGCTATTGAGTGATGCTTCATCAGAAGTGGTTGATGCTATGATGTATCATCAGATGATTGGGTCCTTGATGTACCTAACGAACACGAGACCATATATTTGCTTTGCTATGAACACCTTGAGCCAATTCTTGACAGATCCGAGACATGTTCACTTGATTGCTACAAAGCATATTCTGAGGTACCTGAGGGGTACAGTTGATTATGGGCTCAAGTATGTGGTGAGTCAGAAGATTAACCTGGAGGGTTATGTTGATTCAGATTGGGTAGGCAGTGCCATCGATAGGAAGAGCACTTCAGGGTGTTGCTTTAGTATGGGATCAAGTGTGATCTCTTGGTTTGGCGGGAAGCAATCATGTGTACACTGAGTACAGCTGAAGCAGAGTTTGTCGCAGCTTGTTCAGCTAGTTATGAGGCAGTATGGCTAAGGAAGCTACTGTCTAATTTATTTGATCTCTAGTTGGATGCTACTTGTGTATATTGCAACAACCAGAGTTGTGTGAAGTTGTCGAAGAACCCGGTGTTCCATGACAAGTCGAAGCATATCGAGATCAAATATCACTATATTAGGGATATGGTACAGAGAGGAGTAGTGAAGCTCCAGTATCTTGCGACGGATGAACAAATAGCTGATGTGTCGATGAAGCGATTGGCCAGAGTGAAGTTTGAGTACTTTAGGGAGAAGCTTGGTGTTCTCTAGATTGAGGTTCCTTCCAAGGGGAAGTGATGAGTCTGTGAGCCATTATGACATGGTGAGAAGATTAAGTTCCTTTCATGTTCAGATTGAAAGGCTGAGCCATTCTGTCATGGTGAGAGGATTGGTTCCTTCCATGTCAGATATGAGTGCTGAGCCATTCTGATATGACTGTAGGATTGGTTCCTACATGATTAGATATAAGGGTTGTTGCCATTCTTTGAATGGAGGTGCCTGGTCAGTTACCAGGAATACTTGGTCTAGGACTGAGGGCCTTTTTGATATGATTGTGAGATGTAGTCTTACATGATCAGATGTGAGTGCGTGGCCATTCTGATGTGATTGAGGGATTGGTTCCCACTTGATAAGATATAAGGGTTGATGCCATTCTTTGGGAGAATGGAGGCACCTGGTCAGTTAACATGAAATCTTAGTCTAGGATTGAGGGCCATTCTGATATGACTGTGGGATGTGTTCTCACATGATCAGATATGAGTGTTGGGCCATTCTGACGAGTCAAGGTCAGATGTAAGGGCTGGGCCATTCTGACATGGTGAGAGGATGAAGTTCCTTCCATGGTCAGATGTAAGGGTTGGGCCATTCTGACATGGTGAGGGGATTAAGTTCCTCTCATGGTCAGATGTGAGTGTTGGGCATGCCTTTCTGATGAGTCAAGGTCAGATGTAAGTGTTGGATGGGCCATTCTGACTTAGGGTCAGATATAAGCGCTGAAGAATACCTACATGGAGGCTAGGCCTACACCCAGCATGAAAAAGGGTTGGCTCTATAGAACTTCCTGTGATGAGAAGAATCATGAGATAGCACTCGTGATGTTCCAGTGATGATGATCCAGTAGTGATGATCCAGATCGAGTGATGATCCATATCCAGTGATGATGTTCCAATGATGATCCAGATCCGAAGATGAAGATGACTAGAAGATGACAAGGACTCAAGGATGATCCAAATGATACAGAGAAGAAGACTTTTGCTGATAAATTGTGTCGAGATAATACCTTCCTAGTTAAGAGGGAGTGTTGATGTAATTGTAATTTCGGAATGTATTCTCTTGTATTTCTAATGTATTGTAACCTGATGTTTATTTTGGGATGTGTCTGTAATGTAATTGAGTCATGTCATGCCCCGATGTTCCAATTGAGAGTTTCTATAATGTAAACAAGTCATGTCAAGTCATTGTGGGTAACCCTCCTATTGGTCAAGGGTTAAAGTCCCTATAGTTCTGGGGCACTAGGGTTATTAGACTCTCCTAGAGAAGTCGGCCCTAGTAGGTTATTGTCAAGTCGGGAATTACTATAAATAGAGAGTGAGCCTCTCTATTTATCACACACTCACTCACACTCATTTGTAGCGCATAGCTAAGGAAGAATAAGAAACTGGGGCTAGGAAGAAAGAGGCTACTGTTGTCAGGAGATCATCTTACTGTTTTGTGGTTTTACTTTTGGTGTTGATTCTATCTCCGAGGAAGTTGTGGGGTTTTCTCCATTTATGGTTTCCCCGAGGAAAAACACTGTGTTCATTGTCTCTTGTGTTTGATTGATGTGCTTGTTATTCTCTCAGTTAAAATATCCTAATATAATGCTAGCTTAATGTTAAAAATACAACATGATTATTTTGTTCGTTTTGAGCATTGCTTCACTGATTGTTATCGTTGTTCTGTACGACTGCGTTTTTCTGGTAGACTACTTGGTAGTTTTGTCGATTTTTTAAGTTTAGGTGGTAGTTGGCCGTGGCGTGACTTTTTACTTCACAGATAGCACACCAAGATGCTTTATCGCTTTTCATGTTATACGGGCAATCTTTTGTTGTTTGTTCTCCATGTTCTTGGCAGATGTCTCAAAAGCACTTTGTTTGTGCAAATCGAACGTCCTGTCGACTGATGTCTTTTCAAAAGTTATCTTTTGAATGTCCGACCGTTGAGCATTTTGTGCACCAGACATCCTGATTCTTAAGGTTTAGCTCTTTCAATGATTTCTACATGATTTCGAGTTGTTCTTCCAGTCTAGTATCCGTGGGATATGCTGGGAAATCTTTGTCCATCTCCACTTGTAGAGCTTTAGTAAGTGCATATTCATACGTTTTGAACGTTTCCAGGCTTATATGCCACCGGATTTTCTGCGATAGACCTGCAAGGAACATTAGAGGAATTTTGGGGTCTAAAATGGGCCTCCTAAGGAAAATAATAAAATAATAGTTAAAATAATAAAATAATAGTTAAAATAATAAAATAATAGTTAAAATAATAAAATAATAGTTAAAATAATAAAATAATATTTATTAATTTTGGAGGAAGAAAGAAAAAAACCACTTTTTGTGTTCGTATTTTCGACATATCTCCCTGTGTTATTACTCAAATTTCGATCAAGACAGCTCGTTGGATACGGAATTTGATTTTGCATCCAACAAGTACCCACACTGCATACTTTCGATGGACCCTGCTACCCCAAAAATAAGAAATACCTGAAAAAACATGATGATGATGTCATCATCACATTTTTTCGGTATTTCTTGGTTTTGGGGTAGCAGGGTCTGTCAAAAGTATGCATTGTGGGTACTCATTGGATGCGGAATCAAATTTTGGATCCAACTAGCTCTCCTGATCGAAATTTGAGTAAAAACACCAGGAGATATGTCAAAAATACAAACAAAAAAAGTAGTTTTTTTTATGACAAATATGTCAATTCAACCATTATGGTTGACTCATTTTATTGAAATTCTATTTGTTCTTGAATTCCAATTCACAAGAACTTATTGTTGGCACGTTTTCTTATAAGGCCCATTTTAGACCCCAAATTTCCTCTAATGCCACTGAATTAATAGTTGCTCATTGATTACATAATCCAGTTGGCTAAGGAGGTCTTTCCAGCGTTTGTCGTACTCTCAAACAGATTCTACTAGCTTTTGCGATGTTGTTTTCAACTTTTAGCTGCCAGATGTTTTGCATCTGGGGTTTTAAAGAACAACAAAAATTGCTCTTTAATTTCTGCTTTGGATGCTTGAGGGGTTCTTTCAGTAAAGGTCATGTACCACGTTAGAGCTCTTTTCCTGAAGGCACCAGCGAACTGAGCCATCTGTCTATCTTCAGCTATGACCTGATTTGCCTCCCATGTTGACTCACAGACGAACCAATGTCATATAGGATCTTCGTCGCCCTCGTATAGAGGGATATGTGCTGATCTGTGACCCATGTTGGATTCACTATCGTTATCTTCTTCAGGAGGTGGCGGTGGTGGGGGTGGTGGTGGTGGAGGTAGTGGGATGTTTTGCTTGTCTCTTTGTGCAGAGTTGTTGTCGATTGAACTTTCGTTTCCATCGGTTGTTTTGTTTGTCGTTTCTTCTTCGACAAGCAGTCGGTTGGGGTTGACTTCTCCTGTCAATGTCCAACTGCAATTATTTGTCTGTAGGTCCGACTATTCTATATTCTCCAAAGCTGTATTTGACAGGGGGGGTGCTCCTTCATGTGTGGGGTAAAGTAAGTGGATACTTCTGTTGGAAGGGTACGCCTGAAGCGTGACCCAGTTTCCTTCCTCTGGTCGACGGATCACTAGATGATTATCATCATTTACTTTGTCGTCTAGTCGGCTCCATTTACCAAACTCACCAACTCTTAGTCTCAGGTCTTCTTCAACAATGGATTGTATCCTAGTACTCGGATTCGTTGGAGATAGAGGTCTTATCTCTTGGGGAACTTCTATTTGGAGAGCTTCTCACTGCTCTATCCACAAGTATTCTTCCATTGGTGATGCCTCTTCATCCATGCCTTCGTCTTGTCGGTCATGACCCGACTCTGGCGGATTTCTTTCTTAGTCTGTCACCCTAGTACTCATTCCTCTTTGCAGTGCTATAACCCTTTCTATTCTTTCTTCCCTTCTTTTCAGTCTCTTCTCTCTCTCTATTCTCTGTAAATCCGTCGTACCTTTGTGTGTCACTGTCCGTTCGATTTCCTTTTTAGGTTGACTTTTCATCGCTGGTGATGGTATCTCTTTTTAGTCAAATAGAATCCTTGTTCACTTTACCCTGACATACGACCAGCTACCCCCCCATAGCCTACCCAATGCTTTAGAAAGCTCGGATAATTCTGTTTACTTGCTTAGGAAATATTCCCACTCCCTTTCGGCAATGAATTTCTCCCACTTCCTCTGTTTCTCTGCCCAGTTAGAGTTTGGTGGCGGTTCATGTAGTGATGGACGAGGTTCAACAATATGACCCACTCATTTTCTATCAGGAATTTGAACAATAAGGTCGGTAAGGAGCACAGGAACTGCTCGATAAGGTCTGCATAGAATTTCTTCTGAATGGTTTCTACCGAAGTTCTTTCTTCTATAGCTTGCTCCTCGCAGAATTCGTTGGTGATCTTTTCAAACCACTCCGACATGTTTGTTCTTCCCCCTTGAATCAGTTTTTCTAATAGCTGTTGGTCCTTAGTCACTTCCGGCTTTTTCATCCATAAGTTTTTTCAAAAGCTGGGGTACCGATTCTATGAACTTCTCGTGAGTTTCAGTGAAGAATCTTTCCTTCGCCTGAGCAGTCGTTAATATGTTTCTCCACACGTAATTTTGCAAGTAATTTGCTATCTTACGCTCCCACCAGTTCTTAATCTCCTGTCCTGATATCATCTGCTTGTATTCATCTCAGATATGTACTACCGGCAACGAAACCAATGTTGTAATTTCACGGATCACAGAGGGTTACCAATAATACACATTAAGCATACAGACATAACAGAGACAAGAGACAAGAACATAGATGTGGAATAACAGATTATATTATATTAAAATGGTCCATACAATCACCTAACTGAACCAAGTTTTCATCTGGCTCAACAACCTAATATATATGATTTACAAACAGTTACATATAACTACCTGTCGGTTTGGTCAACCGACATGACCTTATGCGGCTGACCTAATCTCTAATTAGTCGGCTGATCGACTTAGTCAGCTTACCGACTAGCTCCTCCAACAGTGATCGAGAATCCCCCATCCCGCAACTTGCATGTGGAAATGGAGTTGTGGAACGCCTATTGCGGAAAGTCTTGTTGCGGAGACATAATTGCGGGGAGGCAATTTTAGAGCAAAATTTGGCCTTTGGGGCTAAATTTGGCAATCCTGCTAAGTGTAGGAGCCACTAGATCCTAAAAATGTTGGTTGGGGCTGGTTATGATCGACCCACCTGCACCAATTTTGGTATCAGAGCAAGAAAATATTTCCCGTGTGTTGAAAAATAGAAGCAACTTCCAGGTATGACTAGGTAGAAGTTGTTGGGAGATTCCATACTTGTGATTATGGGTAGAATTGTTCGGGGGAGTGAGTAAGTGATCCAGAAGCTCGTGTGAAGGATATGCACATGTGAGGGAGAAGCGTAGCCGTAGAAGCCTGGAAAGAGCAAAAAAGAGTGCTCAAGAGGTTCTAGATAGAGGACCAACATTTCTAAAAGACCAAGTACAGAGAAGGGACTTAATGAGGTAAATTGTAGCAATGTGAAAGATATCTGTTATTGCAGAGGCTTAGTGCAAGAAGATGGCTACATGCATTGGAAGAGCAAGAGGTCGTGACAGAGGTCGACCAGCGGGGAACGCAGAAGTTATGAAGGTAATGAGGAGAAGCGCAGTGACGTGTGAAGGAAGAGGGCAAGTTTACTTTGAGAAAAAAGAAAGAACACGAGGTACAAGACAATATTCTATGAAGATAGAAGACATCCGAGAAGTCTGTAAGAGAACTTGTGAGTGGAAGAGTTTTGCATGCCAAAGAAGAAGAGGCTTGGAGCTTGAACAATAAGATATATGCATAGATATCTACTTTGGGAGGAGTGTATGCATGCAAAGGGGTAGCAGCAGAAGTGAAGCATCTCAGCAAAGAAGATCACAGACATTGAGGGCGGTGATGAAAAAAACTAGTCAAGATTTCTAAGAGAAAACAGAAGTGTGGCCAGAACCTAGTATTTCAAGTGAAGATTGAAGTGCAAGAGGACAGTTATGTTCTCATGCAGATGAGTTGTGAGAGAAATCCTAGAAGGAGCATAGAGATTTGCTCAGAAGGGTTCTAGAAAGAGGACCAATACTTTCCAAAAGACCAAGCACATCGAAGGTTTGGTGAGGTGAGGTGTAGCAGGGAGAACTATTACTACAGAGGCTAGTGCAACTCATAGAGAGTGAAAGAAACTCAAAGAAGATGACTATTGAGAGTCATAGTAGAGGTTCGGGAGGCAGCCACAAAGAGAGGAAAGAAAATGCCAAGGCAAATGGCATATGGAGGAAGTTGAGTGATGAAGAGTATGAGAGAGAGAAGGCTAAGATAGAAGTCCATTTGAAAGTACTGATGGAGCTGTTACAGAAGGAGGAAGAAGACCAAAGATGTGGTTTTCTTATGAAAAGAAAGGTGAAGTGACATAAGCTACAAAGGAGAGAAGAGCAACTGATGAATGCTCAGTGTGAAGAAGAGATACTCAAGGTGAGAGAGTGTCTGAGAGAAGTCTTGAAGGATGAAGCTTCAAGAGAGGCCAAGAGGTCTCAATGTTTTGAAACTAATATTTTGCGTGTGTCTACAGGTACAAAGAATGAAGAAGGACAATCTGCTAATATTGTCATAGAATATGAAGGGAGAGGACAGACTCTGAATTCTGTTCTAAGAGAAGATTAGACAACTAAGTCTCATGAATGATTTCCAACTTACTGTGAAAGTTGAGAACGAAGAAGACTTGGCACATGATGATGACCAAAAGCTTAAGGAAACTTGAAGAAGCCGAGACGAAGGACAATGAAAATTTTCTGAGTCCTATAGAAGACTTGGAGCAACTAGAGGAAGATTGGATGATTGAGTCATCAAATAAGACCATTGAGTCTTGTGAGTTTACTGCTGGCAACATGAATGTGTTTGCAGGTATTGAAGAAGACAATCCATCTTATGAAATTGTCTCAAGTAAAGTTGAAAGTTTCTAGACAAGGCATAATGATGAGGAAGATGTCAAGCATGAATATACTGTGCTCGAAGAATCTAACAAGGAGATGTTATTGCTGGAGAACCTGTTAGAGAAATTTGAGTTTAACTGTGAATGAAAACCTCAGGTAAATAAGCTATGTTTTAATAGTTTTGATGAAGAGATGAAGTACCTTGGGGAGTGCATAGACAAAGATGAAAGTGTGGAAGATCTAGTTAGTCTAGATGGCCAACTGGGAGTGTTTTCAAGCAATGACAAAGGGAGAGATGAGAGTTATTGTAGCAGAAGGAGTCTACCGAGTCCTTAATTAATGAAGACAACAATCTTATTGGAGAAGAGACAGTAATGTTTTGCGAGAGAGAATTTGTTCCTGGTGTGGACAAAAAAGATTTGGTTTACTCAGAGAGCCAAAGTAAGAGTGATGGACAGACCTTTGTGACTATCATAAGAACAGAGAATCAAAATTCTATTATGACAGAGATGGATGAAACAATGTCACAAAGAATTCTGTTCAGTGACAAGGGAGAAGGAAATCATAAGGATGAAGATGAGGCTATCGTGTTTCAAATTGGAGATGAAATAGTCTTAGGGCCGAGGAACACTAAAGTGACTGATAGAAATGGTCAAAGAGTTGAAGGGAAATTACTGAAGATTGTCAAGATAGAGACAGAGAAGAGTTTTGCTGACACAGAGATTCAACATACTGAAGAAGTGCTTGAAGAGAATTAAGTAATCAATGGATGGCTGAAATCCTTGTTGAAAGCATTTGAACAAGAGGAAGAAATTGTAGTCAATGAGGAAGACATGTTTCTTGTTATAAAAGAAACAGGAGAAGATACCGGTTCACAGTTCTATGATGTACTTACTAGTATACAAAGAGGAGTGATTGAGTATATGACTGCAATCAAAAAACTGAGAGACAAATTACTTTTTGAAAGTAAATTTGCAGACAGGGAGCATGAAAGGGATATTGCAGAGAGAGATGCTTATAAAAGCATAAAGGAAGTAAGGGTGGACGCAATATCAAGAGCAGTATTTGAAGCAATTCTGAAAGTAAAAAAATAGAGATTGAGTTGAGAAAAATAAAGAAAATGTTCAGTAGTTTAGAGCTGAATGAGAAAAGTACAGCAGAGTGCAGTGGCATAGTGAAAAGAACAACAGTTTTTTGCAGCAGAAGACTGAATTGAAAAGTGCCATAGGTGAACTATGGGAGTTAATGCAAATACCTAAGAAGAGTTATAGCAAAAAGAAGAAAGCAATCTGCTGCGGAATTATTTGGAAAGTGAAGAATGATGAAGACAAAGACAGTGGAGTACTACAACATAAGGTTTGGAAGCCTGGAAGGTTACAACTGAGGAAAAATGAAGATAGCAAAGCTTATGGATGGCAACAGGTTAAAGTTTGCGATCCAGGAGAACAAAAGCTGAAGACATATGACTAGGAGGTCATGATTTCTTTCTACTTTGGGAGTCTGATGCAGTAGCATTAGCTTTCAAGGCCAACTACTAAATTTCTGGTCAAGCCCTAAGGTCTAAACATTAACCGAAGGAGGGGTTCATTATAAAACCATTGTAAACTTTCATGTAAAGTATTTTATTTCCTAGCAAGTCTAGATAGGATAACATATCTAATCTGAGAGGTGTCAGTACTAGATGAGTCATGCTGCAGGGGTATAGTGGCATGCCAGCAATGTGATGAGTTGGTCACATGTTGAGGAATCTTTTTGGTTGTTTGATGAGTCATAGTTTGTTAGCAAGTGATAGGCATGATGGTAGATCATGACTCCCCGCGTGGAGATCAAGCCGCCGATAATTTGTTTCAGACAATGACATTTCATCATGCATAGCAGTGTTTGTTTTCAGTTGCAGGACCACTTAGGATAGGCGTAGCAGTTTAGCATAAATAGACAGTTTAGAGATGTAGAGGGGGTTCTACTCTTCAACATTAGAATTCCAAGTTTGCATAGAAAAGGGCAGACTTGTGTCTGGTTCCTACTTGTAAATATTTTGAAGAATTGGAAGAAGAGAGATCCAAGTTGTGTGCATTTTCCTTTTATTGCTTAATAGAAGAATTAATCGTGTGTTTGTTGGGTTGTTAGCCTTTATGCATGTACGGTGTATCTTGCCAAGCCGACTTCGGCTTTTTCTGAAACATTTGTGTATTTTTGAGAAGTTATTGTATTCACATATCAATTTATTACTTGAATAGTTGAAGTAGAGTGTAGATGCATGCATAAGAATGTTAGGCTAAAGAATCGGAACGATTGCAAGCTGGATTGATCAATCAGCGCAACCCATAGATTTTCTGCCATTAATAAGTTTTGCAGAGAATGAACGGTCGAGATTGAGTGCGCAGATAAAGATCTGACGATCCAAAAGAAGCCCGCAACAAAAGTTGTGAGGGAGTTAACATATCCAGGAAGATCTGTGAGGTCCGCATCAAAAAGAAGATCGATGGTCGGAGTGAAGGCCGCAAAGATTTGACGACTGAGAAATTGCAGAGGAAAAGTTGCGGGGGAGCGACTTTGGGAAGTTGGCATCCCGCATCCTACAACCCGCAACCCACTTGTAGGAAGGCCATTGCGGAAAGAAAGTTGCGGAGTGCAACGTCTGGTGATCAGGCATCTCGTATCCCGCAACCCACACGCGGAAATGAAGTTGTGGAACGCCTATTGTAGAAATGATTGTTGCGGAGACCAAATTGCGGGGAGACAATTTTACGGGGAGACAATTTTAGAGCAGAATTTGGCCTTTGGGGCTAAATTTGGTAGTCCTGCTAAGTGTAGGAGCCACTAGATCCTGGAAGTGTTGGTTATGATAGACCCACCTACACCAGTTAGAAGAAGAATAAATGTTGATGTTGTTCTTTTTCAGTGTTGCTTCCAAGACTAAGGGCCATTGCAACAATGAAGAAGCACATGCTCTCCATGAGAAGTGTTGGTACTTACAAAAAACAATATCGCTTGGAATAGTCATATTAATATGACTTTAAGAAATTAAATTGATGGTTTAGATGTCAAGATATAAAAAATGGCAGATTAAAAGAAATGTCACCCTAAACTGACTTGAATGTCAAAGTTATTCCCTTTTTAAAGAAAGGCATAAAATGGATGTTGATATTTATGTTGCCATTGATGTCAACATAACTAATGGTTATAATAACAGTATTATAATGTTATTATAATAAGATGATGGTAGTCTCAATATGAGAAGCAGATTTTCAATACATTTTTGGAACCCTTTGTACAATGAAGCACCTGTTGGTTGTGGAGCCTAATTTTCTAGATCTAGAGATATTATTCAGTTGTGATTGTAACCCAGGATTACTGTACAGTCGTTCCCCCTGCCTTCGGGTTTGGGGCAACGCCCCCAAGAAAATGGGGGTTCAGGGGCGGAGCTCCTGAATTTTTTTTTTTTGGATGTGTGTTGGTGCGGACCCATGGTATTGGGTTAACCCTAGAATTTTCCCATTGTATTTCCCCTATAAAAGAAAGCATTGTAAATCGACTGTGTATGGTATTGTATTGTATTGGAAGAGAGACTGTGAGAGCGTGAAAAGGAAGTGCAACGGTTTTACTGCAGGGTGTATCCCTTCATCTTTCTGGACTGTAATAAAATGACTGACAAATTTCTTTGTGGACGTAGCCCATCGTTTGGGTGAACCACGTTATATCTGTGTCTCTCTGTAATGTTTTAATGTGTTTTGCATCTTGTTTATTGATTTAACTGTATATTTGTTATTGCTCTGCGGTCCTGTTTTCTAACAGCACCCTGTGTACAAGCAATACTTTGAAGACATAATGAAGTATCCATGTAGATTGAAAACTTGGCAAGTAGATTTACACTACATATCAGATTTTTTATATTTTATTTATTTTTATTTTTATTTTATTCAGAACCAGGAACTTGTAAACTATACATGGCGGCGCTAGAGCTGTAGTAGATCACCGAGTCACATGAATAGTAGCAAGAAACCTGGGCCGGGGCCAGCCTTAGAGCTCACAAACTCAACCCCTCACCATAAGGTTTGAACGTGAGACCTCATGAAGACCAAACCCCACAAAGTCCAACTGATCTACACCTCATGGCTAACAGAGCAGGTACATATATTAGTAAATGAAAGCATGGTTTCAGAGTTTTTTCAAGCAGAAACAGAGTTGTCATGACAGAGTAACAGGTTATAAGCACTCTCTTAAATAGTTCCATATCCATTTCATTCTCGATCTGGAATGAAGGAGTCGATTATATGCAAATCTCTATCAAACATGTACCTGCACGCGGGAATGTTGGGATTCTTTACGCAGTATCAGTAACAATTTAAGCAAGGGAAATTCCTTCCTGGAAGCAGCGAGGAGTAAAAGAAGGCTTCTGGTAACTAAATCGGGTGTGCTGATCGTTGATGCAGGGAAGCTCGAAGTTTCTCTCGAGGTACAGTGAGCACGCAGATTTAAAAATGCGAAGTTTGATCTCAGCACCAAATGACTCTTTCATACGCATGAAGCACAAGGAATGGCTCTCTGCTACTGTTTCAAACACGACATTTCTCATGCAAATCTGGAATGGTATTTTCGGCTTCCAACAGTATTTAGCTTCAAACTGATTACTCAAATTTCTTCGTTGCTAAACACTAACCCTGGCGCAAGGAGGATTGAAGTTTTCTTTTCTCTGCAAATCCAGTAGACAGAATTCTTTTCTTAGATTGCATATGAGACGTTGGATTATTCTAATGGACGGCTAGGATACAAGTTAAAACATTCAAAGGTATTTTAAAACCGGATCAAATGTGTGTGTGCAATAACAAATGAGCGCTAGGGGACCACGTCTCCAGTTTGAATTTTTGACCAAGTTACATTTTTTTTTAATTGGAACCCCCACACACATATATATATTGGAACCATACATTGGAGTCATAATATATTTATATAGAAATACATATCTGAACCAGTGTATTATTAGGTTGAAATAGCAGATGCGCCGGGTCGAGAAGAACTGACAAATTATCAAAGAAGTTATCGGAACAAACAATTTTAGCGTCAATTATAGCCAAAACCCAAAGATAGCGTTCATTTAAAATTAGTTTACTCATTTTTAATACTTATAATTATCAATTCGATTTGTGAAAAACATAACATTCCAAAGCACTAGAAGAGGTGTATTGTTTGTGAAAAGACACATTGAACATGAAGAGGCATATAGTTTCAAAATATACAATCATTTAATTTACTATTAAAACAAAGAAGTGAAAAAGGATAAGGGTGTCTCTCATGTTTTTCAATTAAATATCACACGCAGTAGAGAGGTAACACTAAGAGAGATGAAGTAATTCAAAAGTCAAAGAAACTAGTGAAGATTTGAAAGACTGATTATACTATCTTAATTAATTACAAGGGATGTTGGGTGGTGCAAGGGCAGGTTGTACTTTGCAAGGCGGTCTTACTTTGCAAGGCGGTCGTAGCCTCCTTCCAGTTGCAACTGGAGGAAAAGGGGTGTAGGTACATCCTTGTTAGTTGGGGCTGATTAAATAAGGAGTAGCAGCTTCCTGCAAGTTGATGCTTGCAAAACTTTTGTAATAAACAATTTTTGATATATGAGAATGAGTTCGCGGTTTTTCCCATTTTAGGGTTTCCACAATAAATATTGTGTATAAATATTGTGTATTATGCATTTTATGTTTCAGATTATTGTTATAAATATTTAAAGTGATTAAAATTGTTAAAAATTGAACAATATTGATTCACCTCCCTCCCCCCTCCTCTCAGTGTTGTTTGGGTTTCTAACAATGGAACGAAGATGCCATGTGGCAAGCATGGGTTGAACCACATGGTTATGGGTACACGAAAATGGAATAAAGAAATCGCCCCCCCACCCACACCAACTTTGCCTATAACTTCACTTTTACAAATAAGTTACTTTAAAATAAGTGACCCACTTTTATAAAAGGGAAGTACTTTTACAATGTAGTCACTTTATAAATTAAAGTTACATGAACTTTTGCAAAATGTAACAAAAAGAATGACTTCAACCCAATACTTCTTACTCAATAAAGTAAATTTCAACCAAGTGAGTTAAACAAAATGTTTAGCTATATTATGGAGGAGAATGGGATTGTTGTTGTGTTAAGATTATTGTAATCCTCCCTTGTCTACCATAGTCTAAATGTCAGTTTCCTGGCTTAGGATGCCATTATCACTTTCATTAGAGTATGGAGATGTCTTATGGGGCATTAGCCACTTGGTGTGCCCTCATGCATCAATCTAGGAGCTCCAAAGACCAATCCCTAGATTTTAGGAGATCATTCTGAGTTACGGGAGTCCTGCCATCAATTTACCCTAGTCAGTGTTGAGTTATGCTCCGATGGGACACATTCGGCTCACTCTCAGTTATCACAACATCTCGTTTCCATGATTAAGGAAATGGGCGCCCTTGCTCACCTACCTTGGTTAGTTAATTGACTGTGAGGTGTTTCAGTGATCTAGAGTTGCACTAGTGAGTATTCAGTGGTGATTATTCCATAGTTAGTCATGTATGGGGTTAGTCTGGAGTCAGGGATTTGAATCACTCCTAGAGGATTCAATTCCCTCTTTTGTATTATGGATGTATTACATAGAGATTAATTATTATTCAGTTAAGTTTATGTTGTGAATTTTTTGCCTCTAGTCTAATGAATGTCACTATGCATGTTTAACAATTCTAAACATTGAAATTCTTCCTTCTTCATTCTTCTTTCACTATGAGGTTCAATCTAGCCCAAAGATCTTGTGGAATTAACAATTTTACATGTTTTTTTTTGTTGGAGAGCATACCTACTAAAAAAACCTTGTTTTTTGGCTTCCGAGACAAATTACACACAAAAAAAATCGAAACTAAAATTTGTCAAATTTGGGGTTAGTCCTTGGTTAGCTTACCCTAAAAATGTAAGTTTCTCATTGTTTTTGGTTTACCAATTTTGCACAATGCACACTACAAGAGCATATGTAGTCAAGAAAACCCTTTCTGCTCTATTTTTGAATTTTCAAGTTTGCATAGAGCACGTAGAAAAGAGAATATGCAGGCCAAAGAGGTAACAAACCAGGAATAAAATATAGAAAACTTGGCTAAAATATGAAAGAAATAAGAAATATTTTTGAAAAAAACATAAATGTAAATAGCATACCTCTAGAACTTATAAAATGGTTGTATCTTGGACAAACAAAAACCTTTTTGAGTGAAACAAAAAGTGTTTCCAATTTAAATAAGTTCCATGGATGCAATGGAACACTTCTCTCAACCCATATTAAACCAATATTCTTTTCATTGATGATATTCTCCTCTTTTCTCATGGCTCTGTAAACAAGAAAATGATATTTAAAGATACCTTGTATAGTGCCCTAGTTTGCAACTGAGCACTAAGCTCATTAGTTGTCTAACTTCTTATGTATCAAGCTCATTCTTAGCTAGTTTCAGTAAATTTCAATGAAAATATAAGTTGTGTTAACTTATTTCTTATAGTCTATTCAAGTATTTTTATTTTCATACTTATGTCATTTTCAACACACATGGAGACTAGAAAAAAAATATAAGTTTTGTACCAAATAACAGTATTTCCTTTCGTATATATTTCCATGTGATTTAGAATATGATAAATCAATAAGTGACAAAAATAATACCTGGTACTAGTAGATGGTAGATGGCCTCCTTTAATCCCATAGAACTTTTCCAACTTAGCCTCCTTAGTACTTAGCAACCGACTGAATAAACTACCCTACCAACCAACTCTGATCATGTTGGCCCTAGGAAATCGACACAATTCCTAGCCCCCGAGCCCATAAACCAATTTCAATAACAACTTCCTTGCTTTGGTTACTGAACAAGAGTTTTCCCCTTCCTCTCTCCAACAAGGTTTTCCCCTTTCCTTTCAGCTTTCTTTTTCCCCAAATACCTAGATCGATGATCCCCCACTACTCCCTACAACCTTTCCTATATACCCTGATGATTCCTTCAACCTTACTCCACCGCCTTTCCCCCTTCTTCTTGAGACCCAAACCCATTAATCCCCTTTCCGCTATTCAAGATAATTTAATATTTAATATGTTTATCATATATTGTTTCCTCTCAATTGGTTCAAACTAGAATGTTTATTAATTAGTTTGTCAAGTTGAATTCAATTATTTACTAATTCTTATGAATGACCACTACTGGGCTAATTTATGAGGCTTATCTCATTAATTGATGGATCTGCCTACCACTTATGATTTAAATGTTCAAGGATAAAATAATAATAAATAAGCATGACCTAACATAATGAAGATTCATGATTGTCTTAGTTACTTAATCAAAATCAGATTTGGAAAGGATGTTCTGATCTTAATAATCACAATCATAATTATTGAATAAATAATAATTATAATAATAAACATGTGTTACTTGTTTGTTTAGTTTTTAAGTGACAATTACCAACCTAGTATATTTACATTTATAGACATGTATCCTTAAGGGTAAAACTAATTGTAATCAATAACTCAATAGTACAATTCTACTGTCGAATATGGAACAATGTTTATGCTTATTTACGACATTTTTTTACAATAATTTCGACTGACAACACTTACTAAATTATTTATTATAGTGCTCATATGCAATTTAAGGAACACTAAATGAAGAGTTAATACCTACCTTACAAGTCTTAACTTCCATTACCATTGTATAATGACTTACTATTTTGTAACAATTTACACAATTATTTAACTTTGTGAGCACTTGTATAACAATACTAGTGTATATGGCGAAGTATGCATGCGTAGCTAGTGCATGCACATATCACATATGTACTATAGGTAACATATCCTTCATATTTATATATGTTATTTAATAATAATAATGCAGTCGTAATAGTCATAGATACTTTAGCATAATCATTTTATCAATATGAGTTATCTAATGGTTTAAATACTCAGATTCAACATCATTATACTTAGATTTATAGTAATCAATTAATCAGTTACATTGAGGGGAGGGATACCTAATACCACTACATATTGTCAAAGAAGCCTCAATCTCCCACAATACTGGATAACACATCCTCCCATCATATCCTACTTATGCATCCTCTCTATCCTTCCTCTGCTAGTATATATGTGGTGTCGGCTTCACCGACCCGGACCCATATAGGAACTGAGAGTGGTGGCGTCGACTAAGCAGCCTACCCAATCCCTCCTAGAAGGGATCTGACCGTTGTCATCACACTTCTAGGGGATCGTGACTCAGCACAACCCTCCCATGACCTCAGGTATCATAAGAACCATAGGGTAGGAAATACCTCCATCCCTCTCAACATACTGGGTTTAGACCCTATCAAAATCACACTATGTTGTTATTGAGATTATCGGTTTGTGTCATTGTATTATCCCATCGATTGCCAAGGTTTATTGCTTAGTACACACTTATTCCTCATATCATATCAAGTATTCGTCCATGTCATAGTCTCTGTGTCCTGCATATTAGTATTTTGAAACCATACATTTCTAACAAAAATCTCTATTTGATCAACATTTTATTCGCATCATTAACAACCTTTCATTTCATCACCTAACATCATTAAATCTATCACATAATGGGTTGGTATCCACGTACCACATCATATATATCATATTTCATCAAGGACAATAAGTAAACACATACTGTCGTTATGAAAGAAGGAAATCTCATGATAATTGCGACATCAAAATCACATAATCATAGTAAAATTTCATAAGAATGGTAACAATGATCACATGATAACTCATAGTATCAACATAAGCATATTAACATCATCATTATAGTAGTAACATATAATCAGGTTTAGTGTGCCAAAAGATAGTTAGCTTAGTCTAGCTGAGTCCAACAGATAATAAGCAAAATAAAATGCAATGTGTATGCCGGTAAACATGCCTAGTCAAAATATGGGGCATTACACCTTTCCTCTTTATTGTAAGTAAATAGGCATGGAAATTAACCATTTAAAATTTACTATAGGTCTCAGTTGTGTTAATGAGGTGTTGATTCGCCATTTTTTTCTATTTAGGACAGAGGAGTTACAAGAAGGGATATAATACCTTAATTTCATGCTAACACCTACAAGCTATGGATTTAAATATTGAAGGTGGTTGATAAGTAAAATTAAGACAAGAATATGTTTCTAGTTTCATAGGTGGTTGTCTAGGGGTTTTAGGTTGATACTAGTCAAAGTAGTGTTAGAAGTAATTATTGTCTACTAGTTCTTATTAGCTCACATCACCGAAGGAGTTATGGAAAAAATAAGAATAATTTGTTGATTTCCTCTAGAGAGTTAGAAGGGATAGATTTGGATTACATATCATAAGATGTTAGCTTTTGGATATGCCAAAACATGAGGGTGGTTGGGGATTGAAACATGTTTTTACTTTTGTTAAGTACTTGGCATAAAAAACTCTATGGAATTTTATTTCAAATTAAAGATTGTTTGTGGAAAATAATCTTAGTCCAAAATTATCAAGATCCTACTACAATCTTATAATGGATCCAAAGCCATAATAATACTCACAAAAAAATTTAATCATTGGAAATCCTTGGTGATGGCATTTGCCATCATCAAATATCACTTTTCTTGGTGTGTTGGAGATGGCTCTCAGGTGAAAGGAGGAGTGGACACTATTATGGGATGCAATTTAAATATTTTTCATCTTGATGATCTTGAAAAGGTATTTCTACATTAAATTATCTAGTTGATGATGAGATAACCAATATTTGGAAGCAAGGGTGGTTAAATTTTGAGCATTTGGGCTTAATAGGAGAACATGTTCATACTTGGGAAAACTTCATCATTTAATTGAGAGAATCATCACATAATTATGTGAAATATGTGGATGAGCTAGTCTAGATTGGGAATAGGTTGGGAGGTTTTTATACAGTTGAACTTGGGTATGAAGTGATGATGGCATCAAAGGGTTAGATTCCTTGTTGGTGGCGGTCATAGATTTGGAATATTGGAGCACCCAAAAAGATAAGGTTTGTATGTGGATTGATTTCATGAATAGGGTTCCAACATGGGATGTAACACAAAATAAGTAGAAGTACAGTCAAGGTTGTTGGGTAAATTAATTTCTTATGAAAACAATCAATTCCAAAACATTAATCATCAGTCTAAGGTACGTCTGTTTGTTTCAAGGTTATCATGCAAAGTCTATGCAAAAAAATTTCCTTCTAACATGCATTGCAATAGAGTAAATCAATACACACTTGCATAAATTGAAATACACTTGTAGAAAATAAATCAATTAAAGAAATGTAAAGAAAATAAACACACTATGGTTGCAACCACACTAATCTATGAATCTAACACACTTGCATAAAAAATAACTTGAATTAGAAATGCATTTACGAAAAATAAATTAATCAAAATAAAATACATATTATGCTAAGCATTGTGAAGAAGTTAATCTATTCACAAATTAGAGAACTATAATCTATGTTAACAAAGATCTCAAAAGAAATATAATTGTATTCCATCATAATCTCGAATTGTTGCTCTAAGAGTCCTCTCTCTTTGGAATGGAGAGAGCACTATTATTTATACACAAACTTGGTTGAATAAAAAATAAATGCAAATCCATAAGTTTCTCATGAAGTTAGGGTTGTGCACCCGTATCCACAACAATCCACTATCCCAATCTACAAGAAGATCCTCCATTTTGAGGTTCCATATCTCAAAGTTTTGGCCATAAAATTTTTCGATCTCAATTCTCCAACTAATTTCCATTATCTTTCAATGCACAAAGCAACGTTGCAAATCTCTCAATGAACCCAGGTTTATAACAGGCCCAAGGTCTATCAACCACATCGAACCCTCAACAACAAAGGCCCCCCCCCTAAAGACAATAATCGAGCTTTGATAGCACATGTAAGTTTTAAACATGTGTAGAGAAGCAAAGCATACAAATTATTTTAAGCAAAATAGAGATACACCACAACATTCACACCTAATACATAGATATTTACCTTGAAAACCCTTAACCAAGAAAAACCAACAAAAATTGGAGCCACACCTTTTATTTTCCCATTCTCATTATTAACCACTCACAATATAATATATAGGTATTCTACAACATCCAAATCCCTAATATGTTAACTTAGATTAGAAATAAACTCCAATCCCTTAACCGGGATTAAATTACACATTTTTAGATGCATGCACCCCACCCACCCCACAGATGCACACCTGCCCACACACAAATGAAAAGAATATAAAACATACCCAACAAAGAGCACTCATATTTATACATAAACTTGGTTGAATAACAAATAAATGCAGATCCAAAAGTTTCTCATGAAGTTATGACAATTTGTTAATAATTAGAAAATAAAAAATCAGCTAATTAATCATAAGATCTTTATTAAAAAATAATCAAACTAATCTCATCCATAGTTCCAATATTATCTCCTTATCCAACATCTCAGTCCAACATGAATCTTTAGTATTTGGAAATTGGATTTTTGTGGATCTGCAAAATTGTTCATAGAGTAGTTGTTACTCCAACAATAACAACAGGAATAACAACAGATAGTAAAATGTCAATTTCTCAAAAGGTACAGACTAGGTTTTTGAGATATTAGGATTATATTGACTTAATAATGCCTCATATGAAAAATCTCTAGTATCCAGTTCATGGATATTCAATTGTATGAGTTGCAACAACTAGCATGGAGTAATAGCAACTGGTCTGGAACTGTTTCTGCAGAAGTCGTCAAACTCATCCATATTTAATGATAAATGCAAAATATGTTATTTTTTACAATGTTTAATGATAATTTCATGAATTACTAAAGAAATGTAATGGAAATATGTTTTGGGTATAAATATCGCATATAAGCATAAAATTGGGATAATGAAAGGTTATGGGTAAGAAACAAGGAATTGAAAATAGGGAAAAGAGGATGTAAAATTATGACAATTATAGGACCCATCATCTTCCTTAAACTCAATATATTCCATGTCCTCATGCAACCCAATACATTTGTACCATCCAAGCTGTAAGGACCCATATTGAGTGTTTGTTTTTGTCTTTCAATGTACAATACTCAAAACCACTCTCAATGCCTCTCTACTTTCCCAACTATTCAAATGTAAGAATTCTTTCCCAATAGCACCTTGGAACTTCTTTAATCAATGGTTGCCTCATTTTTCAAAATTACATTTTTCATAAAAGATCCATCTTAAAACACATGTCATCATTGGCCAATCATGAACATAAACAAGTGATCTAACTTATTATTTTTCAATCCATGGTTGCCTAGATCATCTTAATAGTTTTATGTTTCATTCCTATACCCAATATAACTTCAAAAATATCCCTTAAGTAACTTTTAGCAATTTTGATGGATTTGCAACAAATATGTTGGAGTAACAACAAACTTTATTAATCATTCTCTCGTAAACAACAAACTAGGTTTTGGAAAAACTTTGTAGAGTTGTTAGGATTAAATTTATGCTTCTCCCGACCAAATATTGGAGATGATTTTGAGAAAAATGACAATTGGTTGTAGGTGATGATGCTTAATTTCTTAACATTTATGAACTCATGGTTTTACTTGAAAATTAATGGGTGTTTCAAGATTTTTAACTACTCTAGTGGTCTTTGGGATAACCACCACAGAGCGATACCCAAAAGAAAACTCAAACTATTTACAAAAAACAATACCAAACACCTTGCATACAATCTTTCTTTAAAAACGGAAAGTAGGTTTAGAACACAACTTTCCCGGAATCCAAATGTTTAATGTAGGTCCCTAGGTTGTCGTTGCTCCAATATTTTCACCAACACTTCATATTTAACCTGAGAATGAACAAAGATTGACAATAAAGTAGATATTACTGAAAAAACATGATTCATAGATAGATTGTTGACTCAATTCATCCAAATTCAAGAACTAAAAACTAAAATTAAAATTCTCAAATTGGACGGAAAAGTGAGTTCTTTTATAAAACAAACAAGAAGTTATAGAAAGATTTCACATGAAACTCATTGCAACATCGTTATGAAACTATATTGTTGTTGCAACTAATTCCCCAAAATTTCTTACAATTTAGGGCCCCTCCTTATGTTTTGATTTTAAGCTTCCTTAGGCAAGTTGTTCTTTCCTAGAAGAATTCATCCTAATTCTTATTTTTTCCCAAAAGTTGAGAAATAAAGTTTTTTGCTGAGTTAAAACTCAGGTTTTTCTCCCCACGTATTGGAAGAACTTAGCGAGTTTTGTCGACACATCGGAGCAACTCAGCGTTTTTCGCCAACACATCGGATCAACTCATCCAGTTTTATAGACGGATTGGATCAACTCGACAATTTTTTTGATGCATCGGATCAACTCGGAAAGTTTTGTCGACGTATCAGAAGAACTCAACGCGTCTTTTTGACACGGTCGCGAGTTACTTGCGAGTTTCTTCCGATTCGATCAAAGAAATTAATGATTGTTGCCAAGGTTTCTTTTTGTGCTGCCAAATGCTTGAAGGTTTTCTAGATTTCCACCAAGTTAAATCGATCGAAAGGTTTCATTAAGTTTGTCGACGTATCGGATCAACTCGGCAAGTTTTGCCGACATATCGGAAGAATTGAGTGAATTTTGTTGACACTATCGCAAGTTACTTGCAAGTTGATTCTGATTCAACTGAGGAGATTAACGTTTGTTTCCAAGGTGTTTGCGGCCAAGTGTTTGGAGATCTTCTAGAAAATCGTCGACATGGATTTTTCATTGTTAGTATCAAAGGATTTCATTAAGTTTTGTCGACGTTGTAAAATTCATTGGAAGTTCTCATTGAGTTCTGCCCACACTGTAGGTGGAACTCATCTTTTTTTGTTGACACTGTCGCGGAAAAAATCAAATTTCAACACTAATGTATGGAAAAACTTGGATAAAATTGCTGACATGTGTTGGCGTTATACGACGAGTTGTCGAAGTTGGCACCAAATGACGTTTTAACCTCGTTGCATTAAATACTTTTCAACCACCGTATTAATGACGGTTTTGGCAATATTTATATATATACGGTGCGCTGATTTTGATTTTTTACCACAAACATTGTTTTGGATAGCATCCAATAGTCAAAGGACATCTGTAGCTTGTACTTAGCTCAGCACCGTGTTCACTTCTTGACAGGTAGGTAATTGAAACTATACTTTGTCTTGTGGATTCTTTTACGGTTTTATAAGCTATATATATGTGGTGGAAGTTTAATGGTTTTAGAGAGTTTTACCATGGTTGGATTTTCTTTTTGCTTTTCGTGGCCCTTTCTTGATAGAAGAAAATCCACAACCCATAGGGTATTTTTTGTTATAGTGAGAAAATGTCTAAAGTCACCTAAAAGAATGTTTGGAAGAGATCCTTGGTTTGTGCAAAAACATTTGCATTTTGGGGTGAGGGGGCAACCTTTGCTGCCTCCACTGTAGAATGTTTGAAGGACAGCTGATGGAGCTATTTGGCCAAACATTCTATGGTGGGAGAATTCACGGAACCAACCACACCATCAGCACGGGGTCTAGGCTTAGGTTTCTCTGCATCGTGTGTTGGCCTCGGTGCCTCAGGGATAATCTCGTATAAGATCCCAGACTGAGAATAAATAAAATCAAGTTGCTGGGCCTTGAGGATAGCTTCTTCCTCGTTTGTCACTCCTGAAGTAGATACATCCTTAGATATATAAGGCAATAGGGATTTAAGGAACCATTCTAATAAGAACTTAGGAGGAATAGTGTCTTTAATAAGACTCTTTCGCCTCCTCCACTCTTGGATGTGATGTGAGATATGGGTGGCCTTGTTCTGCCGAAAGGTAGACAACAAGTCCGTTCTGAAATCATATCAGACTGGAAGCTGGAAGTGACTAAGGAAAGCATTAGCCAAGTCCCAAAAACTGTTGAACACAGCAGCAGGAACTCAATGTACCATTTTACTGCAGTACTTGTCAAGGTTATTTGGAATAGCCTCAATCGAACTGAATCTTCATTCAATGAGTTGGAAGAGAACCATAAATGAAAAGTGGTGGCATGAGCCCCAGGATTTTCACCAACTTTGCCTTCAAATTTTGGGATTTCCGAAGGCAACTTGGTAGGTACAGGCGACCAGGAGGGATCATGCCTCACCGGTTCATTCATCAGTTTAGACAAATATGGCAAGTTTAACGTTACCAGGAAAGAAAGCTTAGGTCTAACCAGAGCACTAAAAGTACAGTTCAGGGATTAGAGGGACCTTCCCCCGTGTTCCCATATGTGAAGGTGGGGTTTCCCCCTGCTGTCGGTTGTGAAGTGGATGGGTTTCTTTGAAAAGGGTTCCATCCATAAGCCACAGGATTGTTTGTGTAAGGTGAAGTATAAGAGGTTCTGGTTGCCCCAATCGAAACTGGGGTTTGAAATACAGGAGCAGGTATCCCTCCACTAAAAAGCGAAAAGGGAGAGCTCGTGAACGGAGCAAAAACTGGGGTTTGGAAACCTTGACCATAAGGGTTAGTGTTCCCAAACTGCACCCCTACATAAGAGGGTGTAGGGCCTACGTATGGAGTGGATGGGGGAATGTGCCCCCCATTCCAAGGAAATCCTTGGACAAAAACTGAGGATCCTGTCAGACCACTCTGGGCAGTGTGTGCGAAGGAGGTAGGTACAGTAGGTACACTAGGAATCCCAATGACCATTGCACCAGAAGCACCTACTAGACTTGTGGAACCCGGTGGTTGAACCACTCGGCTCGCTGTATTTAAAGGCGTAGTAGGTATGTTTGTTCTAGGGGTACTAACCGGGGGAGGTAGCACCCCTTCAGTCGGAGTAGCTGAGGTGAACGTAAAATAACTTTCTCCTGCAGTAGACATTATCCTGCCCACAGGGACACCAATCATGTGTGGATCAAAAGGACGAACCTGAACGATCACTGGATCGTTTAAATCAGTTAGAGGTGTATTAAAATTCCTTGCAAACTCATCAGCCTGCAAGTATTCTATCTCAACTGTGTTTAAATTAAGATGGTTTTCCCTAAGTTTTGGTTCACTCAAAACTTCACTGACTCCTATCGGTTCAAATGAACCGTCTGTGTCCAATCTTCTCCTTTGAGGGGGAGGTGGAGGTTCCAATGTGATAAGAGGAGGAAGGTTTTGCAACCTTCATGACCTTTTTATAGGTTGGTCCTCTACAATTGTAAATTTGACTTTTCAAACCCTAAGGTCGGCTAAACATAGACAAACCGCAAAGCAATCACTACAAAAATTCCTAAAGTCTCAACAGTCAGAAAGGGTAAAAGATATGCTTTCCCGAAGAAAGCTGAAAGACAGTTTCTTGGCATCCTTGAAGAGGTTCTTAGGCACAAATGGAGGAATCACCCACCGCCCTCCTACACTTTCAACAAGGGTTACCTTCCAAGCTCATCTAGGGTGAACCAGAAATAGCCTTCCGGTTTACCTGTGCATGAACCCTAGATGTCAAGAGACTAGAGGCTACCTTAACTATACCAACAGTCTGGGGGGACAGTCGCAAGCCTGATTCATACGTATGGGCAGGGTAGCTAAGCCCTAAACTCTATCTAGGACAGAATCCCCACATCCGTAAAAACCTTGGTTTATGTTTTGACAAGGAATCAGAGGGTTATCTCCTCAGTCCAATGCCTCCACGCGGCCTCGTGCTTGACTCCCGTTTGAGAGGAGCTTCCCATATACTATCGATAAAGAGAAGGATTTACCTATCGATTGGCCCACTATGTCTAGATTTAAATACTTATGGGGAGTTTACACTTCCTATCCCACAAGTCTAGCCTAAGCTAGTAGGTGTATGGCCCTATAAAACAAAAAATTACTTATAAATTTTAATTATAGCGTTCATTTTAAGGGCTATTTTTTACTCAGAAGGCAAGTGGAGTGAAAGACTATGATGCTATTGACTCAATAAAAAATGTAAAAATAACAGGTGTATAAATCAATTTCAAAGCAAATGATCACTACTTAAAACAAGCTTCTCTTTTTTNAAGACTATGATGCTATTGACTCAATAAAAAATGTAAAAATAACAGGTGTATAAATCAATTTCAAAGCAAATGATCACTACTTAAAACAAGCTTCTCTTTTTTTTTTTTGTAAATTTAAACTGATGAAAATGCAACTAATCAAGAGAAAACTAAGACTATATTTTTGTAATTTTTGAGATTTTATTTAAAAACTGAAAATAAAACTTCTCTATGCAAATCAAATGCAAAAGCTTCTAATGTTTTCTTTTCACTTTTCAAATTCCTCAAAGACTACTATGCACCTAAATGCACAATTCTTGAGTATGCTTGAATAAATTAACTGTATAAAGTAAGAAAAATGAAGTAAAGCAGATTCATAAAACCAAAGATCAACCACCTAAGGAAGACTTGGAAAAACCAAGCTTGGGAAGACACAATGAATGAAAATCACTGAAATCAAACAAAGGCAAGCGACAAACCAACCCTATCCAGAGATAGAAAAGGATAAAACGGTGTCTAGAACCCTGGTCATTGATTCAGAAAACCAGCACTCAAACCTCTCACCCAATAGGCAAATCCACTTCAAGTTGCTAACAAAAAGACAATCCAAACAATAAAAACTCAAGGGCTTACTAGGAAGCACAAAGTATGGCTAACGGGGTCATCAAACTTATAATGCAATGTTAAAATTAAAGACCACTAAGCAAAACAAAATCCATAAAGGGACAGGGACAAGCAAACCCTAACCCAAAATTTTTGTTGCTCAGGCTTGTACGCGATTGTGTACAAGAGCAACCCACGTACTGTACGCGACTGTGCAATAGAGCAACCCGTGTACATAGACCTTTGTACGCGACTGTGTAGTACAACAACCCATGTACATGAATTAAATTTTTCAAAAAAGGGAAAAATTACAAAGGTCTGCAAACACCATTGCAAGTATGTTTCAAGACAAGACACCACACACTGAATCAAAGCAAAGACTAGGCACAGATCTACAAAGTTAAACCACAACAGTCTAGGCTCCCTAGCGGAGTCGCCAGTTCTGTTGTTAAGGAATAAACACCCTTATAACCTAGGGTCTGGGGTTACCAAATTACTTCTAAAAATTGCAGACAATTAGCTTTAGTTAAATGCAGAAAGGAAATAGGAAGAAATATTGGACTCACCCAATTATCGATGGTTGATCCAAGCTTTATCTTCTTCTACTATGCTTCTCTCCAAAGCTTTCAGGGATGCACCTCCTTCACCTGCAAAGAGTAAATTCTCCAAGTACAATCTTATACTTGTATATATAACAGGTTAGATAAACAACATATATAGTGCTTAATCAAATATATTCATTAAACCCTAATACATGAAAGAGACTCAACACAATGTTGGAAGAAGAATTCTCTTTATTAACAATCAGTGAATGAGATAAGCGTACAACCCAACGCCTGAGACAAGGAATCCTATGCAACCAAAGGAATCTGAGTTATGATGCTCCAAGACTTCTGAAGATATACCACCAACATAACTTTGCTCTCCAAAATTGATTGATTAATGCCCTCCCCAAAGCCTCTATTTATACTTTGGGAAATAGAGCAGTTCCGAATATTGAGGAGGTTGAGACAGTTGAGATGGTTAATGATTAGGGCTCAACTAATCTCCATTAATCATGATTTATATTTTTAAATGTCAAATGGAGGTGTACGCGACTATTAATATAAGCAACCCGCGTATGACACACGAGTCTCTTAAAGGAAACTCGCGTACAGATTTTTATGTGGGTTGTAATGGAGATAGTCACATACAGTACGTGAGTTGTCAACGAGGATAGTTGTGTATGTATGCGAGTTTCAATGGAGATAGTCGCATACACCAATCCATACTTAGAAAAATAATGTAGCAAGCTGGTTGAAGGATAAATGCATCTCATGTCATGCCGATCTATAGTGTTTTGGCAAACTTCAATCCTAAAATGTCCTTTTGTGTACCAACATAATGAATTGTTAGCACTCGGACGGAGAATTTCCATTTGGGTTGATAACACTCGCGACCACTTTTATGCATTTGAACACTTTTTTGAGAGAACATAGAGGTTTCACAAACCTTCCAGCCTGATATTCCATCCTTTATGGAGTTTTTTCTCAATGTTTTCTGCGTGGTTTTGACCCTTCTCCACGTCGATTTTGTGATTGTTAGAAACTATGGAGACTCGATACTAAGGTCCCAACGGGATAGGTGCTTCGCAGCTTGTCCGAATCTCCAGTCATGCTAGTCAAGGGATGAGTATGCGGCAAAGAAGAAACTCATGGCGTACTTATACCATAATTAGCCTTGATACCCTCTAGAGCATTGGGATATTTTCTCCTCAAATTGTGTATATGTGAAGACATATTTCTTGCGACCCTTCCTAGGGCCGACGCCATCATGTAGAAGTTATTCAAGGTCTTAGGCACAAACAAGAGATTTAAAGTGCCCCAAAGTTTCCTCGGTTTTAGGGTTTAAGTCATTGATGTGTTTCACTAAGTTGTTCCTGTACCTTTGAGGGAAATAATTGGTAGAAACTTTGACACCTCAGTGATTTTGAGATTAATAAACAAAAGGATGGAACTAAAACTTGTGAACTCTTAATAATTTGGTAAAATAAATTAACATTTGTGCATGAAAGAACAAACAGTAAGAGGTTCATCTTTCAGTGTGTTTTGACCTATTATTATTAGGAACACAAAATGGGACATATGATAACAACACGTTGTAACTCTCACAATGGCACATACACATATACTGATAAGGTTTCATTTAATCTTTGTGAGTACACACCCTTGTCACAAGCCTAAAATGTCTAAGCAAATTCTAAGGAATTACCTCTCTCAACCTCACCAAACTCTCTTTGAGTGGCCAGCAATATAATGGTAAATAGAATTGTTGTTCTCTTTCATCATATTAGACACTGACCACAATCTCATTTTGAAAGAACAAGTGATCCATATACTTAGTAGCTTTACCTCTCATTCTGGTTATTTCATGTTTGATACCAAATGCATGTTGTTTTAAGTTAGCGGAGCTCCACTTTAGGAAAGATTATTGGAGGGAGAAAGACGAAAGCTCTCCTCCTTGTTGATTACATCTGTGCTTTCGGCCCTAACAGAGGCCTTAGAGATGACTACGGTATTACTAATATGTCTCTCACTATGCTCATGTTTAAGTTGTTACTCTCACCGAGAAGAATTATCTTCCAAAGAATAGTTTGGAAATTATAAACTCGCACCATGCCTAAAAAGAGTGGCAATAAGAAATATAAGGCCAGTGAGGTCGATTTAGATGTGGAGACCATCTCTAGGACTGAGATCACATTTGAGGACACTGAGGCCATTATAGGAGCTGACCAAGAGTTCAAATGGGTGGGAATATCTCAGATGATTAGAGACCAAAACGTCCCTAATGCTGGTCTAGAAGAAATGACCTTATATGAAAACATAAGAAATTCAGGCATTACTAAGTCAACTACATGCCTAGATATTTCCCATGCACAAAGGTTATCGGTTGGATTTTTCCCTAGACAAACCCTTCCACAATGATTATTTCCAATATAGAGGGGAAATATTTTGCTTCTTTCACTCCAACCTACATAATCTTAGCCTGCAAGCTTCCACCTCCACAGGTTATGATGATAGATGAGTCGGTCAACAAGGTAGATCTGGATATCTTGGAGTGTGCTGAGAAGATGATGATAGCAGGAAGACAACTACGACAAAAGGCAACTGGTGAATATGAGTATGCAAGCTTACAACCCCTTTCAATATCATAGCTTTGATTTGGAATAGGGTTTTTGGCTGGGCAAATGGAAGATTGTATAAATTAAGTTGGATCCCACTAATTTACTAAGTGGCCTTTGAAGGCATAATTTTCAACTAGGCGGATATCATATCGAGTAGCTTGTAATGATGTGTAGCTGTCATGTAGGGAGGGATAGCTCAAAAAAGGGCATAATTTTGCATGGCATCCTACCTGATTGACTATATTCTATGCAGACATATGTCCCCTAATATCAGGTGCACTTGGACACACACTGAGGCCCATGTGTATGTTTCCTATCAAATTATTTGGGCGCATAGGTATGTAAGTTTCTACAAGCTTATATGTGAAGAGTTTCTAATGCCCTTGTATGAGGTCATATTCCTCAAAGAGCCCAGTTTCTTGTGGGATATCGCCATGGATGTTATTTGTGAGTATGGGGATTACTTTTTCTCTCAGGAAGGGACATACCTAAGGATGTATGGAGGCTCCAAAGCCCCATCACTGCTGCCCAAATATACCATGGACTATGTATTCCATAAAGAAGCAGTCAGGAAGTTGTTCATAAATGGAGTGGGTATCTGCATCTTTGACATGAAAAAGGAAGCCTTCCCTCCATTTCTCTTTTGCATAGGAAGTTACAAATTCACTAAAGTCAAAGGTGCCTTCGAGTTTGTAAAATATTTGGAAAATTTTCACTTTGAGGAGAAGAGCTTCCATAGAAATGACATTCATGGAAAAGTTGTTGAACATTGTGCAGTCATTGGGATATGATATGAGTAGAAAAATCACTTTGATAAAGATGAAGAGGTATACAGAGCAGCTAGCAACATGACTGAGTTGAGCAAGCGGTTCAAGAAGAAAGGTACTAGTAGCACCAGTGCAATAGAGAATACATTACAGAAAATAAAGGAAGAAGCCTTGAAGTTACACTAGGAAGGAGATGAAAGGAAACAAGCAGAAGAGGCATAGAAACATAAATAGGAAGAAGAAAGATTAAGAAAAGAAGAAGAAGAAAAACAAAAGAAAGCAAAGGAGGAAGCAGAAGAACAAAGAAAGAAGGAGGAGGAGAACAAGATTAGGGAAGAATTGGACTGAGAATCAGCTCAGAACAACCTAGTAGATCCTCGTGCTTCATCAGGTAACACAATCATGGGTGGCCACATTCCCTTCACAGAACTTGGGCTCACTTTGTTCACTCCTTCTAAGCAGCACATAGTGGCGTGTTTGGATACCATCTTTTATGATAAGACAAGAAACACCATCACCAGAAGGTATGAAAAGAAATTGTAAACAAAAACGCATGCCAATGTGGTTACAGTAACCGAAAATACTGTCATGGAGGGTAATAATAAAGACCCCAAGTTCATGGCCTCCATGAGTGTAGAAGTTGTGCAATCCAATGAAGACAATGTATATTGGTTGATAGAAAGTGTATAGAATCACCAAGAAAAGATGTTCAAAATGAAAGATACTCTAGTTAAGGAAAGAGGAGAAGGCATAGAGATTAAAAGAAAACAAGAGGCTACCCTATCAGAAAAAGAAAGACTCCAGAGAGAATACTAACCTCTGGAAACAGAGAAAAATGCCTTAGAAGTACAAGTGATGATTATGGAGGGAGAGAAGAAATATTTTGAAGCTAAGATCTCGGAGCTGGAATCAAGAGAGTCCACAATAAGCCAACATACGGGGGAATTAAGAACCCAAGTAGAGGAGTTGGTGGTGCAAAAGGGATCTCTTGAAACTCACATTAAGGTAGAAAATGAGAGGTAGCTGGACATCACCCCTTTCCATGTCCAAGCTTGCGCAATCCGGATAAAGATACACCAATTCCAAGTGAGTCTTGCGGGTGACATATATAAGGTAAAGATGGCAGAAACAATATTGGATGAAATTGCAGCAGATTCGCTTAATTTAAGGACAAGAATAATAGAATTAGTTGAAAAGGTTCAAATCTAATTGACCTGGGTAGAATCCAACTCGACATTTCCTAAACACTTGTCTTAGAAGATAGCCGAAGGCTTAAAAATAGAAATGGCACTCCTAGAATTTTGCAGAAAAGATTCTGTAAGATTGAACAATGAAATCGAAAAAACTCTAGAAAAATGTACCGATTTCTATAAAAAGATGCACCAATTCCATGAGAGATTCTAGCTTTCTTTGGTTGCAAAGATCAATGACTTCCCGAACAAGGATCGGCATGTGGCGTATCTACAAGACAAATTGGACGAAGATGAACAATACATTCAAAAATTGCAAATCATAAATGAAGAAGATGGTAAAACTTGGGTTGCACAATATTGGGTCAGCAATTATATCTTGGAAGACTATAGACTTACTCTAGAAAGGGTGAAACGCGTGGAGACCCAGCTAGTTATACACGAAGTGACTGCACAGATGCTAGAGCCGATAAATTATCAGACTATTGCAGAGGAAGCAAATACATGGGGGGAATACATTTCAAGCTTGGTTGGGTCCACTTGAAATTGTTTTTCATTTTACGTATTTTGTCATTTTGTGTAATTTATTATTTTTTCTAGTGCAAAGCACTAAAAGACAAAATTTTGGAGTTCCTATGGTCAGGGAATTTGAGGAGTCATTGTAATTGTATTATAAATAGAGGTAGAAGGTAGAATAGAAGGAATTTTCGCTGTCATAAGAAGGTCGGTTTTATTTGTAAGAAAAAAATATTTTTCTACTAATAAAGAAGGACATATTTGTTGGGAAAGGATTGCACGGGATTTTACATGGATTGTGTGGAATTTTGAATATGGAATTACTTCTATTTAGTTTCCGTACAACTGTGAGATCGTTCTAACTTTTATGAACTATTTATTAAATGATGGATGGTTTTTATTTATGTATTAAATTATGTGTATAGATCGAGTAATGAGTGCTTTATTATTTCAAAGCTATCTTTGATAATATTTATGTTGTAACTATGCATATGGAATTGGAGTTATCTGCGAAATTCATTGTGAATAATTACAGTACATGTCTCTATGTATTTTAAATTTTATCCATATAGGGATAGAATATATTAGTTTAGCATAAATTAGGATACAATAAATTTGCTTAGATTTAGATTTATAGAAGTGATTGAGGAGAAAGAATGATAAAACGGGAGGTAAGAACCTTCGCATCACTTGTGAGGTTCTTGTTTATCATTCGCCTACACTTATATTAGGCATTTGCATTTCATTTATTTAAAGAAAATTACAAAAATGATGGATCGGGCCATAATAGGTAAATATTTAAACAACCTTAGGTCTACAGTAGTCAGACCGTTAACCGGACGGGTTCCCCACACCAAACGGTGAACGATCTAGTTGGGATCGATTACTGGGGAGAATACCTACTGTCGGTACCTGGAGATTTTCCAGGAATCAACAAACTGATATTGGGGGAAATATGCCCAAAAGAATCACACACTCAATCCAATATCACAATGAGAAATATGCCCAAAAGAATCACTTCAATTCTTTGGCACAATAAAATCTCTCAATGTAGGATAAAAAAAGTAGTTTTAGATAGGGAAAAGGGATTTTGCAAACCAAGGAAAATGGGGCTTGATCAATTCTCAATTGAACAACATAAGGATACTCTCCAATAGACTTCTTCAAATTTTCTTCTCCTATGCCTCTTTTGTATTGATGGGGAGGCATTTAGGGAAGTTGGAGGAAGTTACTTATAGGTTTTAGATAGTTGGGAACGACCAAAACCAAAACTTTTCTTGGAAAAATATTTTATTTTTTATTTTTTACCCTTGAATAGAAATGTACACAGGCCATCCAAAGGTAGATCACGTGGACATAGGCTGGACACTGATAGGTCACATATATCTGGGCAAATAGGGTTTTTAAAATGTTTTCCAAGAATAGTTGTTGTTCATAAATGATCAGGGAAAAATACAGTCTACAAAAGAGTTAAATGGATAAGATCCACCATCATGGCATCTATGGGAGAAGTGTGACAAAATATTCTACAACATATTCCCCCTAATGTGTGATGTCAGAGGGGTAACGATTGTCGAGATACATTATAATCATTTTAGAAGTGACTACATAAATAACCCATATAAAATTTCCGCATAAATCATCGATAGCTGGTACCTATAATGGACCAATATGGAACTACTCTTCCCGAGGAAAGATTATACATGATTAGGAGTGATAAAAGCATGGTCGTTGAATCAGGTACATAGAGGACACATGAGGTATATAAAAGTAGTGATCATGGCCATGAAAATACAAATTGGATCTATGTCAAAACTAGATCATAACCATGGAGATACAAAGTGGATCTATGTCTAAAATGGATTATCATAGCCACAAATATACAAGGTGGACCTATGTTTCAGAATCAAATGAAATATCTCTAGAAAGATTACTAATTAGAGCAATCTCCATAAGAATCAGTGCCAAAATATGAGTAAGTGGAAATCCAATGCAAAGTGAGTCACGACATAATGATGTGATGCTATATATGGGATCAATGTCTTCAAACCAATTGACATTGGTATGATTCTAAACTATGTGAATAGATGTTATGAAGTCGAAAATAGTAAGACGTTGTATGATTACCGGTGATTGATGTATATCGTTAACACATGTGATCCAACTAACTGATGATGATAATAACAGGCAAGATACCTAGTACAATCTAACAAGTGTGAGTAGATGTGTTGACATCGAACACCTATGGACTCTAACAATTGGGGGGAATTGATGTATTCCCATAGTTTCTTGTGAGGAAACTTACCACTAATGACTGCAAGATCCAAGGTACTAAAAGGACTCTAGATCATGATCTGAGAATATATTTTTTGGATTAGATGGGATGTGAATTGTTGGAAGGAGGGAATTGAGGCATCCCCCATCATTCAACACGAGGTAGTAGCCGCTAGCCAAATATTTTGTGGAACAAACTGACTGATTCTGAAATGTACCTAACATGGGAAGGTCAACATACTAAGTCAAGAATTCTAAGGATTGGCTGACATAGGTTGAACCATCCCATGAACATAAGCATGGCACAACAAGTGACTAAGGAAACACTGACTTAAGAAATACTACGATATAAGTTAGTGATGCATGAGACATCAATAGAATTCTCCATGATAGTTGGAAGAATAAGTAGTTGGTGGAGATAATTCATAAATGAGTTCAGCTTCCTAAATTCATATTATAACCCAAATTGCAGAGATAATGACTCAAGATAGTGTGCTTTGTTCAAGGGCGATGCAACTTGCTTCTAGACATATGATAAGAATGTGGTCGTCTTTCTCATCTGTGTTTTTGGAATATTTGAGTTTTTTGTCCTTTTCATATCATTAAAGGCTATAAAAGAATACTACAGTGCATGGGAAGAAACGAGTATTGGGACAAGTGAACTAGTTCCAAGCGCATAGAACAAATTTATGCATAATGCAAGGAACATGAGCAGGATAATGACACTCAGGGTGTGTTTCTTCTTAGTTAAAGGGGTGTCAAGTTGCAAAATCATAATGATACAAAGCTTAGAGAAAATGAGATAGGAGATGAGATCTTACATAATGAGCTAAAATCATGGAAGTCAATATCATGCTCATGAGCATAAATGTGATAAATGCAATTGTGGTTACAAATTAAACACAAAAATAGGTACTATCTCATGTATTTTTTTTCTGAGCTCTTATCTTTTTGTGCTCATCGGTATTTTCAGTTTTAAGGAGTCTAGAAAAATTAAAGAAAACTCCAAGGTTGTTCTTTTTCATAAATTTAGTGTCCTACATCCGAAAAAAAGCATAAAACAATACAAGGGAGAACTCTTCTAGCCAAGTTTGACTAGAGTATTCATTTTTCGTAGCTGGTCTATTCGGCCTAAAAAAATGGGTAAACTTATACTAGATGGATGTTCTTTCAAATCCTTCAATGATCATGAAACAAAAAAAGCTTGCTCGACAATCTTTTCATGTTTAAAGAGTTAAAAAAGAGCTTAAAGAAGACTCTATTAAAATGGGATCCTTATAGAGGTCGCCAAAAATATATGAGAAAGAGAGACATGTGGATTCTTCTCAATGTCATGGTAAAACTAAAAAGGCTCATGAGCCTATGAGAAAAACAAGGCATGGGAACCAAATGTTAAAAGGGTGTTGACTATGGTGTTCCGTGTTAGGTAGGTTCTTCTCTTGGACACGTGCAAAATGCAAATAAGGATGGCTAACACACCAATATCCAACAGGTTCAATCCTATGGTAAGATTGGGTGACAAAAGGTTGAAATGCATCATAACAACAAGTATCCCTAAACATATATGCAAGTTTCCAAAAATACCAAATCGGATCGAGAAACATGCAGAAAATGATCCCTAACCAACCATGAATCGAGTTAAAATTCATGTCTCCAAGAAATAATAGTAACATGATCATATCTAAAAAATATAATAAGAAATCTATGATATAGAGTCACTTTGGTATAAATACTCTCAACTACAGTATCTTAAAAAATATGTATGACTAAGGCAGAGTTTACTAGTGAAGACTCAAGAGCGCTAAGGCCTGGGGACCCGCGAGAAATAAGATCAAACCCTTGAGGAATATAAAATTTGAAATAATTAATGGATTCTATAGGAATAGATTCATCATCGTGGGAGTAAATTTTTTTTTAGCATAATCAAACTCATTAGGAACACCGAATTGCATCTAAATTGCAAATTTCAAAGACTTAGGAATGCAAATGTCTGAGGATCTATAAATAGGGACAATATACTCAAAATAAAAATTGGGGATGGATTTGATTGAAACTGGTTCCAATATAGGGAGATGATATTTGGAAAGGACATCAACATCCAAATTAATTTCAGACTCTATCATGGCCTCTAGGAAAGCTTCATATAAAGGAAGTATATCATCCCATAGAAAACACATGCCAAGACATTCACTTGGACCAATAGGGTGGAGAGAAATCTCTAATGCCCCCATTGAATGGATCACATGGTCAACTATCAAGACCAAATCCCAAGAATATGAGCATGAATGTAGAGGCTTATTATCAGTTCAAATTATACATGATAGATGTAAGGCCACATAATTCACTCATGGAGGGGAAGTGTTTACCCGAACACTAGGAACTAACAATGGATATACTTGGTCTAAAGTCAGGTAATGAGAAGGATCAACAAATGCAAGCTTATCAATAGTGAGAATGCCAATGTTGGGAGGAAAATAAATCACATGAAAGAGTGTAGACACCGCATCCTTCATAGTATATACGTGATCACACCCAAGGGGAAACTTAAAGTCCAAAGGGTCCTCCATAACCATAAAATTGACTAAGAAAATCTTCCCACCTAAGGTAATAGGAAATTTAGGAATAAATCCCAATTTTTCACTAAGTATTCTATCGAAAGATAGTGGTTGATAAGTAGTTTGCACAAGGTTGGGAAATCTCATACCTTTCCAAGCATGTGAAAATAAACTACTAATATATGTTCCTTCATATACAATACAATGAGCAATTCTAGAGTGTTTAACTTGAACCTTTATGACTGATCCATCAAAGGAAGAAATCATAGAGCTTGGCCAGGGTTCATTTGAAACAAACTAAACAAACTAAATGCCCCTTATCTAGAAAGTTCTAAATTGGATGTGAAGAAAAATTTAGTGTTAGATATATCAATCTCAAAAGGAAGAGTGGGATTGGTTGAATATTGCATCGATTCGACTGCTTCATGCTTATCACTCTCCAAAAGAAGAGTGGGATTGACCAAAGATAGAATTGGTTCAACCACTTCAACATCAAAACTTTCGAAGGGAGAAGTGGGATTAGTCAAAGATTGCATTGACCTGATAACTTCATCAACAAAAGGTTGGATAGAATGTTGGGAAATCACAATTTGTTCAGGAGCAGAATATTCTTGAGACATATACCACACTCTTTGAACCTTTGCAATAACAAGGCATAAGTGAGTAAGGTGCTCTCCCTTGTAAAGCTTACAAGGGATCTTAGGCTCACATCCTATATGTTTATACTTATCAATAGTGTCAACATGTCCAAAAGGATTCTCATGGTTGACTATTTTCCCCAACATGATTTGCAAATGCTTGTTGCTTGTCTCTAGTATGACTAGCAGTGACTGGTGACTTGTCACTAGTATGACTTGTAGTGATTGATGACATGTCCTCAACATTAATAGAAGAGATTGATGACATACTTTTAATATGACTTGCAGAGACTAAAATGTTTCCCCCATCATGAAATCCATAGGTTGGTTGTGGGTTTTCAATATAACTCGAAATGATTGGACGGGTGCCCCTAGTATGGGCTAGGGAATTTCCTTCTTTTTTTTGCATCTTATTCCTAATTTTCCTCCTTTTATTCCTTTTATATTGTTGGATAATAGTACTAATGCATTCACCACATGAGGTATAAGGAGGAGGATAATATGTTACTAGCATGGAAGGCACAATGTTTTGATACCCTTGATTTAAGGTACTTTATTAAGAAGCATTAGGAACGTTTAGGACATCCAGAGTGGAAAACAACCAAACAAGTAGCCCCAAGATGAATCCTGGCCATCAAGGGAGCACCAATGTTCCCAACAAATGGAAAAGTATAAGGACTCCTTTGCACAGGGATTCCTCGACCGGGGTCCACAAAAATACTAGCCATAAGTGTCTGATTCAACAAGCAAAAAATCTCTAAGCCCAACTAAGAACAAACGGCACAAACTACACACCACTAGAAAATATTCCTAGGATATGAAACCATGCAAATAAATATTTGTTTGAAGCTCAATGTGGTTTGATTAAGTCCCATAACCAAATAGTAAAAAAGGTTTAGAATAGTTACCAAGGCCTCTGCTGATAGTCCTTCTTGGTGCGAGTGTCCCCACAAAGCAAGGGATACCCTCCAAGGGTTTTATCAATTTGTCTCAACATCTATCCAAGGTTGGAAAGAAGCCCCTTACCATCACCTATGTAGAAACTAAGAACAATATATATGGCTACCAATCTGTAGTCAGCATCCGAGGTAATAATTGAAGGTTCGGATTGTACATATTGGCAGGATAGCTAAGCCTGAAACCTCAACAGTTCCAACACATCATTGGGCCCAAATATTAATAATGAAAAGTACCTATACATGCAAAATCCCACAGATTCTCATAATAAATATTAGGGGGGTTCCCTTCCACTCAACCTCACATGACCTTGTGCTTGACACATGTTTCAGAGGAGCTTCTCGTCCACACTCTTATGGAGTCGGATTTCTTTCTATCCTTGTAAATGACTATTATGTTTAACATTTTAAAATGATCTTGGAAATTTAATTTCCAACCTAATCTAAGATCTTACACTTAACCTAAATTGGTGAATCCTACAAAAATAAAGTTCTAACAAATTTTAGATTAAGCATTGAATTTGAGTGGTTGTTATTACTTAAGGAAGCGTAAGTGAAACTAGTGATGTTCTCAAAACTTACAAGAATTAAAAGTAATTTTAAGGATTTACCAGCATAGCAATCAATTTATCTTTCACCATTTCAAGCGCTATCAAACACTTCTATAAAGAATGTAAATATTTTTCCAAAAAATTCATTTCTTTTTATTTTTCGTTCTTTTAACAAAAACTACTTAAAAAGAAACTGCAATGCAACTTTTCTTTTCTCTTTTTTTTGAAACTAAATTGAACATCCTAAACTAAACAAATATCATTTTTTCTTTTCTTCTTAATAGAAAACTGAAAAAATAATTTCAACTTTTAAAAGAAAGAAAACAAAAACTTTTTTATATTTCCTTTTCTTTTTCAAAACTCAAAAAATAATTATTTTTTTAAATTTTCAAAGAAAGAAAATCTTTTTTCTTTTTCAAAATAGAAAAATAAACTTTTCTGTATGACTTATTGCAAGGAAAAAGGAATACAAGTTACTTTGTTTAGTGTAAAAACAAAAATAAAGAAGCAACGATGAACTTCTTTTGGAAATGAAAAACAATGACAAGAAAACACAAAGCAAAAAAAAGAACTTTTAATTGATTTTTTGTGACGATATGGACAGAAAAGTACAGGTGAATACGAAAACCTTTTATAAAAATTTAGACTACAAAATGCTTTACAAAATTAGTCCAAACACAAAGAATTTGGGACAAAACCCTAAAACCAAAAAAGTATTCTTTAGTTTTTATTTTGCAAGCAAAAAGCACTGGATTCTGGAAATAATAATAAATTTCATCCTTACATAGTCAACTTAGATAACAACAACCCTACATTTCCAGTTCCAAGAGAGAGAAATTGAAAGAGAAAAAAATCAAGGATATACTCAGGTTGGACATAGGAAGGTCGTATGCATGCGAATATCTAATGGATAGGTCTTGTACATGGAAAAAAATAGGTTTTTTGCAAAAAATAGTGAACCTACAGGAAAGGTACGTGACTCTAAACATTGTTACCTACGTACATGCATGAGCAAATGCAAAAAGTTTAAAATGTGATGCCCCAAAACCAATATTTCTTCACATGAGGGTATTAATATAGAAAGGTACTAGGACAATATTATAAAATCTAGAAAACTAATAGAAAATAAAGCAAAATAGACCAAGAAAATCATCAAGAAACAAAAATCCCTAATACCCAAAAATGGAAAAACTCCATAGTGTGTTCGACATTTCTGTTTCGGGATTTTTAACTATCCTAGAGGTCTTTGGGATAAACACCACGGAGCGATATCCAAAAGAAAGAAAAAATTTTTTAGACAAAATAAGATCAAAAACATTGCATACAAACTTTCTTTAAAAACAAAAAGTAGGTTTAGAACACAACTGACCTGGATTCTAAATATTTGATGTAGATCCATAGGATGTCATTGCTCCAATATTCTCACCAACACTTCAAGATTTAACTTGAGAATGAACAAAGATTTACAAGAAATTAGTTACTACTGCAAAAATATGATTCGTAAACAGATTGTTGAATAATTCATCCATATTCAAGAACTAAATGTTGAAATCAAAGTGCTTAAATTGAATGGAAAAGGGAGTTCTTTTATAAAATAAACAACAAGTTACAGAAAGATTTCACCTGAAACTCATTGAAGCATTGTTCTAAAATTGAGATTTGGAGTCCTTTCACACACTCAATCCAATATCACAATGAGAAATATGCCTAAAAGAATCACTTCCAATAGAATTGGTCATTTTTTCTTTGCTTATACCTCTTTAGTATTGATGGGGAGTCAACTAGGGAAGTTGGAGGAAGTTACTTACGGGATTGGGATAGTTGGGAATGACCAAAACCAAAATTTCATGTAAAGTAGCTTATGTTTTATTTTTACTCTTTGACAAACACATACATAGGCTAGCCAAAGGTAGGTCATGTGGGCATAGGATAGACATTGATACGTCACATACATCTTGGAATATATATATTTTAAAGATGTTTTCAAATAATAGTTGTTTTTAATAGATGATGAGGGAATAAAGGAGTCTACAAAAGAGGTAAATGGATAAGATAGGCCATTATAACATCTATGGGAAAAGTGTGACAAAATATGCTATAATAGTGGGTTTATTCTCCTTACCATAATGCTTTGCTCTTCCATGTTTCACGAATACCCAGTTTGTTGTTTGCAAGATATCCTCAATTCAATTTTTGCACTTTCAAAAAAACATGCTGATGAATAACAACATGGCTTAGCCATCATAAATTGTTTTTGCTTGTCCTTTGTAACATGATATTATTCATCCACTTTGATATTCATCCAATTTGATATTATTCAAAAATATATCTCCATTATGTCTCCTTTTAGAATTGGTTTCCCTATTATTCTCAAGTTGAAGTTTGTCACCACTCAAGTTGCATGATGTTAATGAGATGCCATAGTGCTATGCTATGCAGCCTATTGTAATGATTTATGAAAAAAATTATTAGCACTCATGATGATGAGGAATATTGGGATCCTACTGGTATTAATTCAAAAGAGTAGAGAGCATAAAAAAATAACACCAATTCAAAATATTTAAAAGAAACTATCCATAGTTTCCAACAAGCATGATACAATGCATCTTAATCATGAGTTCTTGCAAATACATGGCACCATAAGGATGAGTAATGATATTCTCTTGGAACATCCCTATAAACCCAAACATTACTCAATATGTTGCATGTTATCTGTAATGTACCTTTTTTGAGAAACTAGGCACACTATCCAAAATATTTCAAAGAGGCTTCAAAACTTTTACATTGAAAGCATTCGTTGTCAACACCCTCATTGATAATGGATTTCACACTAACTCCATCGTTATGAGAAAAATAGGGAATATCAAGGGAAGTGATATTAGGTTTTGATAGGATTGAAAAAATGATATATGTGGCTTCTTAATATGGTGTGGATGAGTACTTTTACAACACTTCACATACATCCTCCTTCAATACTTTATCTAGTAAACTAGGAAAAAGTAGTAAAGTAGTCTAAAGTAGTTTGGTTCCAAACACCACCGAACCTTTCCAAATTTCTTATTGTGAGAATTGAATCACATTAGGATATGGGAGCCAAGGGAATTGTCACAATTTGATATTACACATAATTATGCACAAAAACAACAAAAAAAGTGAAATTATCATACACAAATGTAGCCAATAACTACTATTATTATGACTCTCCAACATGTAAATATGTCTATATTAGTTTTATATTACATTAGGGAAAAATAATTATCCTTTGGAGGCCATCTAGATGCATACAAGTGTCAAGCTAGGATTTGACCTCAAAACCCTCTTAGGTGGACCATTGAGCACCCAAACCATCCCAAACAGGCATGAATGCCTGTGTGGAAGTGGATGGAGCACGTTGATACATAAATTACGGTAGCATATGCATGGTTGAGCACATGGGTGAGTGGGAGTGGCTTTATGAAGTAATAAATTCCCAAGGAGAGCCAAAAACCACCAAATGCATGCACTAGCGCCTATGTTCAAATTCTTTCCTTGATTTAAGGGATGGAGGGCACACCAAGACTGACCTGTCATTAATGAGGGGACCTATACTATCATAATTATCAAATTGGAGTGCCTCAACTGCAGTAAATGAGTCCAAAATACGTAATAGACCAAGGTTGATCAACATAGCCTATGTTTTGGACCATATGACCTAGCATAAAACTAATGAAATGTATCCTAGGTGTATGATCATGGTGCTAAGGTGGATTATTTTTCTAAAACCCCCCCTTAAGCCTAACTTAGTATAGCTTAAACATATTATTAAGGCCTTGGCAACCAAGGCTCAAGTCACATCATACAAAAAATTATTTGTCCATAAAAACAAGGTAAGGTAGGAAAACCTCATGGGAACAAAACCTCCCCTATAAATGGACATGAAGAAAAATATGAAAGTGAATATCATCCATCACCATGTGTCACCCACTCCAAGAATGGTTCTCATATATTTAAAGGTCTTCTCTATGAAGCTCTTGGTGAATATGTCAGCAGTTTGCTTTGCAGATGGGAAATACTGCAAGGATATCACCTCCTCATGCACCAAGATCCGGATGTAGTGCATGTGTATCTAAATGTGTTTGGTCCTCTGTATTTGCATTGGATTAGTGGAAATATTAATTGCACTTTTATTTTCACACCAAATTATTGTGGTAAAATCAAATGAAAATCCCAATTCCCCAAGAATACCTTGCAACCACACACATTATGTAGCTGCATTCACTACTCCTCTGTACTCAACCTCAGCTGAAGAGAGGGACATGGTGTGTTGTTTCTTTATTTACTAGAATATGGTACCATGTGAAAGCATGAATACATAACCTAAAGTGGACTTTCTGTCAATAGAATCTCCATCCAAATCAAAATCAGTAAATCCAACTAGTTCCAGTGGAGAACCAACAACATAGTGTACCCTGAAGTGTTTGGTTCCTTGCACATAATGAAAGATTCTTTTTGCAGCCTTCCAATGGATCTCATGAGGCTCCTACATATATCTATCAATATCACCTACAACATAATCCAAATTAGGTCGAGAGTGTGTAAGATACAACTAACTCCCAACTAGTTGTATGTACAACGAGCTGTCCACCAATGGAGATGCACCAAGTTCACCTAGTTTTATTCCAAAAAGGAATGGGAACTTGGTTTCATTACATTAAATCATTTTAAACTTCAATAAAAATTCTGGAACATACTTTTGTTGTCTGACCTTGATCCCTTATTCATATTGCTTAATCTCTAATCCAAGAAATTGCCTCAACAATCCAAGATTAGTCATGGAGAATTCATTATGCAAAGAAGACTTAATTGATCCAATCTCTTTAGTGAAGATACCTATAATCAAAAGGTCATCAACATACAACACTATTAACTGCAATAATTCACCAACATTCTGCAAATACACATTAGGATCATATTTACATATTTCAAAGCCAAGCGAAAGCCGAAAATTGTCCATCTTGGCATACCAAGCCCTAGGGGCTTGCTTGAGGCCATGGCGAGACTTATTTAAACTTATTTAACCTGCATACAAGTGAAGGATCATGAATGAAACCTTTAGGTTGCTTCATATATATATCCTCATGTACTTCAATTTGAATAAATTCACTCTTCACATCCATGTGGTAAACCCGCCAACACTTAGATGCATCAATGGCTAAAACTAGCCTCATAGAGTCCATCTTTGCAATTGGTGAAAATGTCTCTGTATAGTCCACTCCTTGTACTTTAGAGAAGAATTTTGAAGCCAACATATCCTTATACTTTATATCAAAACCATCAGCAACCACTTTGGTACTATAGACCCACTTACACTGCACTAGTTTCCTCTTGGAGGGCAAGGGAACCAATTCCCAAGTCTCATTGTCTTGCAATGACTTGAACTCTTTTTGCATGGATGTTTTCCATATTGGGTCAAGTTTTTATGGAGAGAAACTTCCTATGGCTTGGGGGTACCACAATAGACAGTATGACACCAAAAATCAATCCTTTCCAATATGCAAGAGCAGTAAAATCATCTAACACTAAGGGATATAGAAACGTACCTTATTCCGGACGGTTGAAGTAGATCCCCGTTGAGATTTTCCAATCACACTTGTATTCCAAATTCACTCTCAACAACAGAAAACAAAGAAAGCATGATATATAATACTGTGTTAGACCTACTCTAACATATATAATCAATCATGTATAATCAAGTAAATACATCCATGGATTCAACATTCCTATTTAAAATGCACATGTATTGGACAAGAAAATATATTTCTATTAATAAAACATAGATACAATAGTGAAAAATTATGTCGGCACTTCTGCGAAATGGAGAAACCTAGTCCTCCACTACTTCAATCCTCCATCTCTCGATAGCAAGCTCACAAAGTAAAGGAAATCTTGGTAATAATGCTATGTGATCCAAAGGTACAAAGGGATGCAGACTCAAGTATAAGAAAAATGAGGCAACAATGGACTATAGTTTCCTTACTCTTCAATTTCTCTCCCCTTCAATGTATCCAAGAGGCTCAATATATAGCACTCCAAATTGGTAATGGAGGGTCGAGTCTGAGCGCTCTCAAGGAATATGGAAGGCCAAGAGTCAATATACTCGAACTCATATGAGGAAAACTCCAAAATATTTTCCTTTATGGACACATCCTGATGTACACGGGTTTGAGGTCAAAAGTTGCATATACACACGAGTATGGATTTAAAAGTCATGTATAGGTATAAACAGGTGATTTTTGGGGACAATCTTGTAACATCAAAGTATAATATAGGTCCATGGGGTCCAAAGAGTCTGCAGAGGGATATGGAAAACCATAAATTTGTGATCAACCAAGTGTGGTCAAATCAGTTATAACAGATGCCCCCTAATGTGTGAGGTCAGAACGGTAACATGATGGCCAAAATACATTATATAATCCATCCCAAAAGTGGATTAATGAAGACCTAAGTGGAGGAACTAGCCACTCATTAGTACAATACAATGATCAATCTCTGCATGTGACTACAAATACATACAACAATTTCGGATACATAAGAGTACAATGGCCATGAATAGGACTCAAGGTTCAACTTCATTTGAACAAGAGCATAAGGCAAGTGGTGACTAAAGGTAGGCAACATGGACTCGATATGAAAACTAGGACATCTCTGTGACACAGGAGGCATCAACAAAGGCTCCATGGGGACTGGGAGCATAACCAGTCAGTGGAGATAAACTCAGAGTAATGATTACATCTCCTAAATTCAAACTAAAAACCCAACCAATGGAGGTGATATACAGTACTCTATTCGAAGGAGACACGACTCAACTTCTGCCAAAGATAATATCATTTCCCATCCGACTTTTTATGTTTTTTTATTTTTTTTGGGAATTTTTCAGATATTTTGAAAAGCTTGAAAAAGAATAAAAGTGCTTTATAGTACATATATAGGAGGAGACGAGTGTTTGAGGAAATAAAACTAGTTCCAGGCAGTGGAACTACCTATGCTCAATGCAAGGAAAGATGTGCAAGATAACGACAATCGAGGGAAGGTCTCCTCTCGGTAAAGGGGTGATCAAGTTGCAAAGGATATGTAAAAGGATTTGCTTGGTTAGAAATGAGACAATCTTAGGCTACATGGCTTATAAATATAAAGCAGGGAGCCGACTTAAAGCTCAATAAGGAAAGAAAAACTCATGAAATGCAATTACAAATTGATATAAACAAGGGAGTCCCTAGGGAAAATCCAGCATAAAGTTCAAGAGGAGTATGAAGTTATTGCTCAAGGACATGGCGGGAATAAAAGGGACTCCCCAAATATAAAGGAGAAATCTCAGCATGGGAACCAAATGAAAATGAGATCTAACTAGGGCATCCAGGTGTAGGAAAGCTCTACCACTTACATAATGTCACTTCTAGTAGCAGTATGAAGGTTCCATGACATCACAAAGTGGGTTCGTAACTAAGGTTAAGATGAAACGGTCATAAGGAAATGCATAAATGCAGGTGGATGTGAAATCCTATGCTATATGCAAGCTCGACAATATACCTGTGACGGGCACGAATGGGTCAAAGCCTCGGAGAGAGTGTACAAAAAACAATGGACCCTACATGACAAAAATATTAATCCAAAATAGCTAGAAACATTCAGTAAAGAATTCAAACTATAGGGTATAGGGAGGATTGGTCATGACAACTATATCCATAGGAAAAAGTGTGGTGGACGATGGGACATAAGAAGTAATGTAATGTGTATACACAATGTTCACGTATGCACTACCACCCCCATGAGAGTGAAAACTAGTGTTAAGACTGGATGAAGGGAGTGAAAATCCTATGCAAATGGAGTAGAGGATGGAATATGACCACTCTCAAATCTATGAGCAAGATAAGGGAACATGGTGCCCCCTAGTCTAACACCAGGGTCCGCACTAGGACCTGGAGCGGGTGATGGGATACTAGTAGTTATATCAAGCATGTCGAACATAAAAGGACCCAAACTCAAGAGAACATAAATATACTCAAGTAATCGTGATCCCTAAATTCAACTAGTGCATAAAGAGAATACTCCTAAGAAAATCTACAGCCAAAATAAAAGCAAACCAAGGGGAGGATATGTGAGCTCCCAAATGCAGCAGGTATGTCTCACCTAGGACAGGTTTAAAACTCCCATACACTACAAACAGAGGTGTGTAACCAATTATAGTGGACCTCATATTTAACACGTAAAGAGACTGTGTTGTATGACCCCTACCTATCTAAGACACCTATAGAATAACCTTTGCAAGTACCCCTTGTGATACCTAGGTAAGGCAACTAAGGTCACCCCAATATAACCAATGCTCAGGTGGACATTCGTAGGTGGGATCGACCGTATGGGTAGGCTAGCAAAGCCTGAAGTTCGAAAGCACCAACTGGTACCTCAAAATCCCCAGATATGAATACAATTATGGAAATATATTCGGCACTCAAAAAAAGTGTCTAAGGGCTATCCCAACCACAATTGTGTATGTTTCCTCATGCTCAACTCCTGTGTAATAGGATCCTCCTTAGAAACACTAACTATACCAAGGATTTCACTCTCTCACCTGGATAGACACCTACTTGTTGTGTTTAGTAGTCTTGGAGAATTAACTCACAATGAACTATTCCAAGACTCTAAATCCTAATCTTGTTGGTGAACCCTATCAAAGAAAAATATGTATTTCATTTTAATTAAGCGTTGATTTTAATGGCTGTGATTACTCAAAAATAAATGACCGTGCAACTAATGGTATTATGACTCAGCAATGAAATAAATGTTCACACCTATTAAACAATGCCAAGTGCAATCTTTTCTAAATGAGAAAACAAGGTATGCCACTACATGAGATGCATGCTTTTCCTTTCCAAATGCCAATGTAATTCTTCCGATACAAAGCCTAAACACAACTCTCATCCAAGCAATCCAATACTAGTACCTCCTTAAATCCATATGTGAGATGCAAATAAGAATGCAAAAATTATTTTGCATTTTCAATATAAAAGAAAGAAAATGCAATAAAAGTCATTAAAGTTCTCAGTCTCTGTAGCAAGCATCAAACAGAAGCTAAACAAGACACCACCGAAAAAATACTAATGCACTAATGGCAAAACAAAAAAGGAGATAAATGACTAGAACTACTTTCAAAGAAAAAACAATGAAAAAGTGGTCTCTGGTCACAAAAGAAAAATTCAATAGACAACATCATTATCCAGGAAGACCCAACCACACTCACAACCCACCCAACAACTTCCAAAAACATCAAACTCAACCAAAAGGGAGGATGTACGCGAATGTTCAAAGAACAGTAGCGTATGTACATGACTTTTAGCCAAAAACCTAGGTATACAGAGAATAAAGTGGTAAAAAGCAGGCCAAGGGTCAAACCACTCTAGGGTAGTGTCAATGGATGAACATACTAATAAATGAGAAACAAAAACGGGGAGAAATGGAGAGAAATGGAGAGAAATTCAAGCACATTGTGCCCCCAAACCTCAAACAAAAACAAGGAACATTCCCCAACAGATTTTCCAATTCTGTTACAGAGAGAAACTTCCTATGGCTTGGGGGTACCATAACAGATAGTATGACACCATAAATCAATCCTTTCCAATATGCAAGAGCAGTAAAATCATCTAACACTAAGGGATGTAGAATCGTACCTTATTCTAGATGGTTGAAGTAGATCCCTGTTGAGCTTGTCCAATCACACATGCATTCCAAATTCGCTCTCAACAACATCAAACAAAGCAAGAAATATATATAATGATGGGTTAGACCTACTCTAGAATATATAATAAATCATGTATAAGCAAGTAAATACATCCATGGATTCAATATTCATATTTAAAATGCACATGTATTGGACAGGAAAAGATATTTCTATTAATAAAACATAGATACAATAGTGACAAACTATGTCGGCACTTCTATGAACTGGAGAAACTAAGTCCTCCACCACTTCAATCCTCCATCTCTTGATAGCAAGCTCACAAAGCAAAGGAAAGCTTGGGAATAACACTATGTGCTCCAAAAGGACAAAGGGATGCAAACTCAAGTATAAGCAAAATGAGGCAACAATGGACTATAGTTTCCATACTCTTCAATTTATCTCCCCTTCAATGTATCCAAGAGGCTCAATATATAACACTCCAAATAGGTAATGGAGGGTCAAGTCTGAGAGTTCTCAAGGCATATGGAAGACCAATAGTTAAGATACTCAGACTCATATGAGGAAAAATCCAAAAATATTTGTCTTTATGCACACATCCTGATGTACGCGGGTTTGAGGTCAAAATCTTCGTATACACCTGAGTATGGCTTTAAAATCCATGTATAGGTATAAACAGGTGATTTTTGGGGACAATATTGGAACATAAAAGTATAATATAGGTCCATGGGGTCCAAAGAGTCTGCAGAGGGACATGTAAGGCCATAAATATGTGATCAACCAAGTGTGGTAAAATCAGCTATAACACAATTGATGCTTCCTGATATGTCTGAGGATCAGATCCAACCATCATGAAACAAATATCATACAGATTCAATTCACAAGTTGAGAAAGCATTGTGAAATTGAGATATAGTCTTTCTAGAGTCTAGTGGATCTCCAGCAAGATCCCCAGTTGCTTGAATGGTTTTTTCAGCCCACTTGGGATGAATGGGTGAGGCATTATCTAAATGCATGTCATCATCATCATCGATATAAAATCCATAAAAATAAGAGGAAGTATCATCACTTACATCATCATGGAGTGGATGATTTGAGCATTCCCCTTCAGCTAGTTCGATCTCCTGCATGGGCTCTTCTTTGAATTGTACACACTTTTCAATGAATGTTTTATGAGATGAGGGATCAAATATATTATATCCCTTTGCATATTCATCATTTCCAACCATAATGGAATCCTTTATTTTATATTTCAAGTCCTTTCTCTTCTTGAGAGGAATCCTAGCCCAAGGCTTTGAGTTAAAGACCCTGAAATGAGAAACACTTGGCTTGTGAACAGTCTAATCCTCATATGTAGTTTTTCCATCCAAATAATTTTGTGGATATATTCTTTGGACATATTCATAATATTTGATAGATTCATCCCATAGCTTAGGATTCAAATCCTTTGCTTCCATCACACATGTTTCCATCTCCTTGAGATCCATGTTCTTGCGCTCTGCAACACCATTCTGTTGTGGTGTGTAGGAAACAAAATGTTGCATTTGGATGCCACATTCTTCACAAATTTGCTGAAAAATATTATTGGCATACTCCTTACCATTTTTAGTCCTAAGAATCTTGATATTTTTCCCACATGCATTCTGAACTAAGGCTTTGTACACTATGAAAGTCTCAAAAACCTCAGATTTTAGCTTGAGAAAATACACCTAGCAATACCTTGAGAAATCATCTATGAAGGTCAACACATACCTTGAATTCCCATATGAGGGTGTGGGAAGAGGCCCTATGAGGTCTGAATGGATCATATCTAGTACTTTGACAACTCTCCTTTCCTTTCCTTTCTCATAGCTGCGTTTTACATGCTTTCCCTCTACACGTCCTTTGCATGTTCCATTTGAGAACTTGATGGTAGGAAGCCCTTCCACCATGTTTTATTTGCTCAATGACTGGAGGTACCTATAGTTGAGATGGCCATATATCTCATGCCACAACTTTCTCGTCTCATTGGCATGTGACAGAAGCGCATTCCCTTATGTGTATGGAAGGAAATGATAGAATTTGTACATTCTCTAATCATGGTCAGTAAAACCCATTGTCACAACTTTCCCTGTAGAGACTTCTGAGATCTCCACATAATTTTGAGTAAATGTTACTCTCTTGGTTGTACCAATGTATCATTTGATAGACATATAGTAGGTTTGCTTCTAGATCAAGCACAAACAACACATTTGTGAAGTACCCATCTTCAAGATCAATCATGTTAATCCCTTTGGCTTGAATTTATGAATCATCACCCATTAGAATAGATGGACCATTGTAAGGATGCAGGGCCGAGAAGAAATCATGCATGGAGGCCATGTTTCTAGAGGCACCTAAATCTATGATTAAGGAATAAGAGCTTGAATATCCTTCAACCAAATCATGACACCTTAATTCTTTGTATCTAAGCTTTAACCACCATCTTTCTTCTTTGTGCCTTCTGGTAGAGGGATGTTGTTCTTCTCAAGAAGTTGCTCCATGATGTTAATGGTATTATTCATGCAAGCACTCTCTAAATTCCACCCCTTGTGACAATAAGTTCATTTGGTATTCTCTTGCTTCTTCTTGTCTTTTTATTTTCTAGGATTCGAAACCCATCTGAATATTTGGGATTCTCCTGCTTCTTCTCTTGCTACTTTGAATCTCTGGCTTTCTTATTTCCTTTTGATGGATTCAAAACTCCTACAGAAAGGGAATGATCCTTATTGTATTTGATGGTACCCATTTGCACAATATTTTCTTTCTCTTAATTCAGTGACTCCATGAAGTCTACCAGTGATGGCATCCTCCAATTTCGAGTTGTGAGCTTGCTAGAGTGGAATTTTGACACAAACACAAAATAATATATCCCTAGCTTCAAAAATATTGACAATATAAGTTTCTCCTCTTTATTTTATATTCCACACTGTTTCAGCTGAAGCACCAACTATTTGAACTTGGTGAAGAAGTCTTGGATTGTCTCAAAAGTGAATTGGGCTCAGTGAGATCAACTGATTTTTGAGTTGGTGGACTCTCATGTCATCAGTCTTCCCAAAAAGTGACTCGAGATTGATCCATACTTCATTAGGATTTGTCATAATATCTACATAGAAGAGTAGGTCTCTCTAAATTTTGATACAAATCATTCCAAATTCCTCATCAATTTTGTTGAAGTACTTCAATTTCTCCACAACAGAGTTGGGTTCGGTCTCAGACCCCATGGTGACTCTGAATAGGCCTTTCTACCGCATTTGGATCACCATTTCAGCCTTCCATTTGAAATAGTTGAATGGGGTAAGAAATACACGATTCTTCTCCATTTCTACTTGCGCATTGAGTGACAGAAAAACTGATTGTGCCTGCAATGCAAACACTCGAATTTTTTAGGAAAATGACCTAAACAACAACTCAAACGCTCTGGTTTTGATTTTAAGCTCCAAATAGATCTGATACCATGTGATAATTGATTCAAATTAGGATATAGGAGCCAATGGGATCCTCACAATTCGATATTACACATAATTATGCACAAAAATAACAGAAAGAGTGAAATTATCATACACAAATGTAGTCAATAATTGATATTACTATGAATTTCAAACATATAAATATGTCTGGATCAGGTTTATATTACATTAGGGAGAAATTTGTAGCCCTTTGAGGCCATCTGGATGCATACAAGTGTCATGCTAGGATTTGACCTCAAAACCCCCCTAGGTGGACAAATGAGCTCCCAAACCATATCAAATGGTCACGAATGCCTATGTGGACATGGATGGAGCATGATGAGACATAAATAAGGGAAATATAGGTGTGGGTGAGCACATGTGTGAGTGGTACTGGTTCTAGGCGACAATAAATTCCCAAGGAGAGCCAAACACCACCAATTACTTGCACTAGCGCCTATGGTCAGACTATTTCCCCGATTTAAGGGATGGGAATTGCACCAAGACTGACCTATCATTAATGAGGGTAGATGAACTATTAGAATGATCAAAGTGGATCTCCTCAACTATAGTAAATGAGTCCAAAACACCTAATAGACCAAGGTTGGTCAACATAGCCTAAGTTTTGGACCATATGACGTAGCATAAAAGGCAATGAAACGTATCCTAGGGGTATGATCATGTTAATAAGGTGGATTCGTGATATAAAAATTAATGAAGGACCCCATGGAATTTAAAACATCCTAATATACCTCATACAATCAATGGTCAAACCAAAAAACTAATTTGACATGTTATTCAAGTTTTTGCAATTTTCGCCAATTTCTAGCTTTGGACTAGGGAAACCCAAGATGATCTAAATGCACCCAAATGAATTTAAATTATGTATGGAATGGATTGAGGTGTATTCGTACATACTAATTCATATTGTTGATTCTCACACACTTTCCAAATACTTATGCAACTTGTTTTTTACCCTTGGGAAAGAAGGACAAAAACACTAGGAAAATTGATGTCAAAACCCCCAACGGTAAATGACACTTTTAGCTCTCCAAATGTAGTACGAACCTTGAAAATTTTAGAAAGGTGACTTGTATTGGTTATATGACATCATTTTCTACCAAAATACAATATTTTACATGTCCTTCTGTTGGTGAAAACCCACCAACAAATCCTCGTCGACAGGGGTTCTCACTCTATCGATGCCCAACCAATGCGATCTCCTTGAGCACCAGCACAGACAAGTTTTACCCTGCCCATCAACATCATCAGATCGGACGAGGTCTCACCTGAGGTGTTCAAGGGAGAGTTGTTGGAACCAAGTTTTCAGTAGTAAGAAGGGAAGATATGGCATCCACGCCTTTGACAGGATGACTATCAGATTTCTCTAAGTCATTAAACAGAACCAAGATAGTCCTCACAATTCATCTTTGCAATTACAGATCTGACAGGTCACATTATTCATTTAGCATAGCAGTTTCATTCATAAAACAACATTAATAAACTTCATCATTATTCATTAGAATTGCAACAACATTGGGATATATCGCATCATCAGTTCATCGCAGCAACATCAGTAAATCATAAACAGATTCAATCACAACAGAAAAAACAAGAAAAAAAAAGACACCATTTAGGAAACAATCGTCATGTCATATTAATTCTGCACAAAAGATCCAAAACAAATAATTCTTCTCCACAACAGGAGACCGATTACATCCCAAAATTCAGTATCTGGCATAGACAGATCGTAGATGGTTCAAAACAGAAGACTCATCAAGACCATAGATAGATCGCGACAGATTGGTCATGCTTCTTTGTCTATTCCTTATCTCTCATGTTACTTCCAATTGAAAAACTAGTTCTATATATAGGCTTGCGCCTTTACATCAAAGGTCCACTTCTAACTAACTTCTAACCACTAATGACCTATGTCCACAAAACGTGGTCAATTAATACATAAAATATTCAAAAACGGTTATTCCTCCGCCCATCGTGCTGATTTGGCCTTGCACAGTGTCGCGTGAGCTTGTACAGCTACTGCAATGTTGCAAAACTCACTTTCCCAGAACCCTTGCCAACAGGTCCCCAACACAGTCTTGTGGCTCGTCCTCGAGCCACGTCAGGTTGATAGGGTATATGCTGATGTGTATTGGCCTTGAAATATTCAAACTACTGGGAGATCTCACAAACTTGGAGCTGGAATTTGTCGGCAGCTCTTTGACAGTTAAGCAAATACTACTACATGGGGTGCATTGTCCCAACCTTTCCATCGACCATCTGCCGATTTTCTTGCACTGCCTGCAACATTGTGACTGCTTTGACAACCAGCTGCCCACCAACTTCTTGAAACTCATCCAACTATGCATGGTGCTTTTGTTGGAGTTCTTGGGCACGAGCAACTCTCTGTTGGAGGTCCTTTAACTCCTCAGATCGTGTAATATGTACCATGACCAGTAGTGCTCACAGCACCATCTTTAGTATTGTCAACTGTCCTTTAACTTCTTGCGCCTGTGTGGTTAGTTGGTCAAGCTGGTCATCTTGGAAAACACTTTGCCAGAACTGTGTCATCGCCTCCATGATTGTCTTTGCTTCTTGATCCATTGTTTCAAACTGGCCCGCTACCTCCTTGATAGTGGCCTTCCATTCGGCAACTTGCTCCGGTGGCGTTTCTGGATGGACCAGGGCATTGAGCAGAAGATTGGTGTCCTAGAGCTTGACAATAATTTCCCCAAGTTGCTTTGCCTTCGTGACTACAGTAAGCTTGTTCGTGCTCTGAAAAATATGTTGAAAAGACTCATTAACATCTTTCTCTACCTCGCCAACACTTGCGCACACCTGTGCCTTCTCAATGATGAGGTGGTATTGTGCCTTCTTCAGCTTAGTGATTTCCTCAGCAGCCTTACATTGCAGCTCAGCCTGTGCCACCTTCAATGCATCGATCTCTCATACCTTCTCTTCCATCAATTGCACCCTTACCTAATGCAGATTCTTTGCTTCTTTCTGTAGCTTCTTGGTTTCTCTCTATGACTGCATGTATCCATCAATTAGCTCCTTCTGTCTATCCACCAATTCCTAGGCAGCAACATGCTGCAGCTCCACCAGCGCTAGAGCAGGTAACTTGTTGAAATCCACGGCAACACTCTGGATCGGTTGCAGTAACTGGTTCGCTTCTTCACTCCTCGCATTGAGAGCAATCGGGGGAACTTGAACGTTCCTAGCTCGCGACGCAGTGCTGATTAACGAGAATTCTTGCATCACATGTCTCATGGGTGTCTGCCTGGAAACAACATCAAAAATAGAATTCAAACTATCCCTTACCACAACAAACTCTTCATGGTTGGACTCTTGTATCACTTGCATCGCAGCCTCAGAGGAGTCGGTGACCGCTTCGATGAGCCATTGCAGTTGGTCCTCCAGTCCTAACCGAGTACCACTACCCACATCATATTCTTGGCACCATTTGGTTCACGTTTCCTCCCACGTGCGCTATTCTTCGGCCTTAAGATCCATTGACATGTCAAAGTCATGAACACTTAGCTCCTTCTGGACAGGCTCGTCTGGGGCATCAACGGGTGGGTCCTTAGAGAGCTCCTTTGGGCTCACAGGGTTGCGCCATTGAGCCGACCACTCATTAACAAGGGCATCCAATTCTTCATTGGTGGCTTTGTACACCAGAGGTAGCCACTTCCTGTGGGGTCCCTCCACTCTTGGATATATATGGAGTGAGGCCCGATAGCGAACTGAATGAGCTATTGATAATTGGATGTTGCGTAATGGTATAAGCAGAGAATTTTGACAGCTGTGGCTTGCAGTGCTTCCCAATAGACCCAAAATTGGATCACACAGTCTGCCTATCGACTGGGCTCTTCAACCCACCACAAGTTCTGATAACATGCACCACGGTACACCTTCACTGCATCGACTGCCATCAGATGATAATCTTCGGGCTCCATCCATGCGACCAGTGCAATAAGAATTAATAGCCAACTCTAGGAAAATGGCCACCTGACCTGAGCAACGAGAGCATCGTCGAGTAACTAGTTGAGCAGAAACAAGGACCAGTTCATCTACATGCCCTCTGCACATTTTTGTACGCAGGAAACCATGCTCAAGTTGTACTGGACCAGTTGATTCCCCTGAACAATCTTGCTCTCCAAAATACACACCTCGATACACACCGCTTGTGAATTAATTCTGTCAATATGGTAGGAACGGTCATAGCACTGCAAGTCAAATCTCTCCTTCAACTACTTGGAAAGCTTCTTATCAGTGTCCCTCCTGTGGATATACTACACTGGATCTTCCTCGGCCTTTGGCAAGCGCATAATGCTCACAATTAAGTCAACCATGAACGGAATGGGCTCATTCAACTAGAGCGTCCCACCATGAAAGCAAGCCAAAATTTGTTTAACATAGGCATGGGCTTTGTTCAGTCGCTCAAAGTGAGGCATATTGATGAGACCCAATAATCTAGAGTTGTTTAACCCACTCTCCCAAGGTTGAGGAATCCACTGAATTGGTGCACCCAGCACCGTCATAACTGATTCATAGGGCTCATCCTAGACATCTTTAAGCAACAACAAATCATGGTCCTCAAACTTCAACTTGATCAAGGCAGGGATGATATCGATCGAGCAAGTCATCCCTTCTGATAGCAGCGACAATTTAGGTGGATACTTTTGATTCTTCGTAGGATTCCTTGGATTTTCTACCAGACGCGTTGGAGTGACATATCCCAGGATATCATTAACAGAGATGCCCCTGGGCGCTGCAGAATCTAGAGCTCCTGAACTCAATGGCCCAGTCTATGCAGTCCCCTCTCCTTACACTCTAGCTGAAGTGCAGGTGTGCCTCTTCTACAGTGGCGTGGAACTAGGCTTATGAGCTTGCCACTTTCTCTTGGGGATGGATGAATATCCTACTAGCATACTCGTGACTTCTTATTCAAGGGTCTTGGGCTGAATTGGGGATTCCTACTCGCTGGAAATATCAATTGCTTCAGGGTCGCTCAACATGTCACACTCCCCAAACCTTACGATGTACCCGACAACTCTATAGCTCTACTCTGCAATTCACACTCAATACTCAGCTCAACACTCTGTTCGCTCGATTGAACTGATTTGAACAATGCCTTCCTCCCACGTCCCGCATGCTTTTTATAGCCACTTCCTAATTCGAACTCATCATTTCCAAATCTACCATATCCATCATGACCAAATCCAGCAGTAATGACACCAAATCTACTGGAAATCTTACCCTTCTAATGGTCGGATCGACCATTAATGTGTGTCGCTTCAACAAGTGCCATGAGTTAATTGTTTTAACTACCTATATTTATTGTTGATTTGACCAACCCACAGCCCTACGGCTATCGTAGGTGATCTGCCTTTCGTCACTACTAACTCTAGGCATGTGTGGTCTCTCCCCCTAAATTCGCCTTACTGGTATCTAACAAAATCTTCAGGTTTTTTTTTTTAACAACTCCTCAAGCGACACACGGTCCTCACCCCATCCTATAGGGATTCAAGAGACTCCCATTGACAAGTTTCAATAGTACCGCACCATCTAATTGCTATAACTAAACCACACCTCTAGAAGTAATGGAATGAACAAGATATGGGCCTAACCAGTGCATCTGCAACTTACCTGGATGCTTCATGAACTTGCCGTCGTATAACAACACCGAATCTCCTTTTGCAAACTATTTATTCTTAATGTGATGATCATGCCACACCTTATGTTGATCCTTCGCAACGTGTTGGTGGAATCCTGCAATAAAGCGGTCCTCTTCAAGCTGAATCAACTGTGCGACACGCTCTTCTAATTCTTCTGTATCATCCATGTCGGTCGTCGTAGCAATGCGTAAGCTAGGAACAATGTATTCCATGGGCATGATTGCCTCTTGTCCATATACCAGCTTAAATGGTGTCTGTCCTATCAACCGTTTACAAGTGGTGCGATAGGCCCATAGTACTGCTGGAATTTTCAAGTCCCAATAATCGCCATTAGCATTACATACCTTTGTCAATGATGTTTACAAAATTTTGTTGAACGCTTCAACAGTCTTATTTTCCTGCGGATGGTAGGGTGTGCTTTTCTTATGTTGCACCTGCAACTCCTCAGTTAGCGCTCTCACAGTGCCGTTGACAAAGTGACTGCCTTGGTCACTCATCAATATCCTGGGACATCCAAACCATGTCACAATATTCTCAAATATGAATTTCACTGTTGTCGCGACGATACAATCCACAACTTGTGTGGCCTCTACCCACCTGGTCATATAGTCAGTTGCGGTAATGATGTATCACACACCAGTCCTCTTCCCCAGTGGATTAATTGGACCCACAAAATCCATGGCCCATTTATCAAAAGGTTGTAGAGTTACCTATGGCACAAGCGACATCTCATCCCGTCATGATGGTTTACCGACATGCTGGTAGACCTCACAACTCTGCGCATAGTCTGCAGAATCATTATGCAATGTAGGCCACCATAGCCCAGCGCGCAACACCTTCCATGCAGTAGCCCTTCCTCCATAGTGACCTCCCATGATTCTTATATGTGCTTCTTCTAGAATGGGTCCTTGCTCATGTGGTAAGATACATCGTCACAAAATTTCATTTGGTCCAAACTTGTATAACTGCCCAACAATTAACTGGAAATATGAAGCCTTTACTACCAACTGCTTCTTCTAACTGGTTGACAGGTTCTCAAGGGAAAATCCAATGGCTAAGAACTGAATGATTGGGGCATAATGATCATCTACGATATCAACACGGAATAGCTGCGCATCTGGCAATCTGTCATCAATATTGGCAGGTTCTTCTTCGATCTCAATTCGAGACAGGTGATCAAGACTAGCATTCAACCGTCCTAGCTTCACAACTATTTGAAATTCAAATTCTGGGTAAAGTAGAAGCCATCAACAGATCTTCCCCCTCAACACAAGCTTATTGACGAAATATTGCAAAGAAAAATGATTGATGAACATCTTGAAGTGACCAGCTAACAAATAGTGCCTAAACTTTTGCAAGGCATAAACCATCACCAAGCCTTCTCTTTCAGTCATTGTGTAGTTTCGTTCAACAAATGAAAACTTCCTACTGGCATATGCTATCAGGTGATCTAGATCACCCTCACCTGGTTATGCAAGCACAACCCCCAGTTCAATAGAAGAGGCGTCAACATGTACGTGGAACTCCTTGTTCCAATCAGGGAATACTAGTATGGGGGCAGAGGCCATCTTGGCCTTTAGTGTGTTAAAAATTCCTTGACATTCCTGACTCCATTCAAATGCAACATCCTTCTTTAAAATATTCTCCATAAGGGCAGTAATCGTAGTTTATCCTTTAATGAACTTGGGACAGTACCCCGTGTTCCCCAATGTCACATGAAGCATCTTCACAGTAATCGATGACGAAAAAATAAGAATTAGCGCGATCTTCGTAGGATCAACCAATAACCCTTGCTTGCACACGATATGTCCCTATAGTGTTCCGAATGGCATGCATAAAATGCACTTCTTTAAATTTAGTGTGATTTGATGCTATCGACACCATTCCAGCATCAATTGCAGGTTTTCTAAATGATCGCTAACCAAACCATAGACTGTCTAGTCATCCATGTAGACATGCAGGAATTTTGGAATGAAATATTTGAACGCAGCGACAACCACCCGAGAAAAGATCATTGGTGCATTCTTCAACCCAAAAGGCATGAATGTATATTGATAACAACCCCATTCAGTGACGAATGTGGTCTTATGGTGATCCTCCTTTGCAATCTGGAAATGCTGGTACCCCGAAAAGCCATCTGTGAAGGAATACATCTCCTAACCACCTACTCCTTCAAGGACCTCGTCTATAAATAGAGTCGGGAATGGGTCATGCATGCAGGAATCATTCAACTTTCTTAGGTCGACAAAAATGCGGATTTCACTGGTATTTTTATCTTAAACCACCATAGGGCTTATGTACTCTGATTCTTCGACATGCTCGATGATCCCAGCATCGAGCATCCAATCAATCTTAGCCTTCACACGGTCCTTATATCGTGGGTTCAGTCGATATGGCCTCTGTCGTATAGGTTTTGCATATAGTTTCAATGGGATTTTCATCTCCCCAAGGTCCCCTAATATCCCCTTCATTTCTGAGAACCGTGTCAAAAAAAGATCCTGGAACTCATGCAGCAAGTCCGTGATTTTGGCCATTGTTTCCTCATCCCAATAGTCCCCAATATTGGCAAATTTTAGGTTCTCTTCTAACCCAATGTTGACTTTCTTGATCTTCAGCGGCTAACTGATTGAATCCCTCGGTATGTCTGGTGCTACAACATCACAGCTTCCTTCTGACTCTGAAATATTAACATTCCGCAACTTGTCATCATCTTCAGGTTCCCCAAATAGATTTTAACATGTCATCATGGATTGCATCGAATAGTGTGCATGTGGATCAATTGGGTATGCGACAGGGACGACATTCAGCACTACATCGTGGATTATTTGCAATGCATTATATACCTCAGGGTTGGCATCCTGGAAACTAAACATCCGCGCAAAGAAAACGGACAACCCCTCCCAAGTGGTTATAGTTCTACGTAGTTCTTTCGCTACATACCAGGATCTCAGCATCTCGTCTAGAGTATGAAAAAAATCATGGACCCACTCATCTTTAGGTCGCGATGCCCATAAGGCCTGACATTCCGTCAAGTGACTAATGGGGTCATTTTGTTCATCATATCTCCTAGCATGATAGACCTATGAATCACTGAAGCACACCACCATCAATCTCTGACACTATACTTTGTCATGGATTGTGTCCTTGTACGTCGCCCACCATCAGGCCAGGGTAGCCTTCAGTGCTACATCTAGAGCCAATACCCTTTGTGGCTCAAACACTTTCTCTTCAAATTCTCGAAGGAATTCTGATAACTTTGGCATCCCTTCATAAATTGGCAACTCGTCGGCCTTATTTGCTACACGATGGAGAGACTATGTGATCAACCTGCATTTCCTGAATGACACCTAATGCAGCCTATTTTTTCCAATTTTCCAAAGCATCATCAGAATCAGAGGACACAGAACTAGCATTGCACCATCCAAGTTCACCATCGACGATACAGTGGATATAATATTCATAGATATTATAGGTGTGATCCCAACTTCTGCCAACTTCATCTCTCACCAGTTCAATATACCGGCATCCTTCCTGAGGGTCCATGGGAGCAATGACTCCGGCATCCTGGTTCTCAAACATCATAACCTGTTTTTTGAAATTGATAGGCTCCATGCTATCATTATCCCACCCAATCCCTAGTAGTTTGGGATAGGAACCTCCATCTTCAACCACTTCTATCACATCAAAATCAGCATACATTTTCATACCTTCAACATCAACAACTAGGTTTGAGACGCGACCAATGGGATGAACCTTTGCCTAATTTGCTAATCATAGCTACATCGGCGACCATCCCAATGTTGGCTTCCCCATCAGATTCCAAGTTTGTTTTGTCAGAATGTATACATCTGATCCGAGATCCAGAATAACTGAGTCAACCTCATAATCTCTGATCTAGATGTTCATCCTCATCTCCTTGCTTTTCTTCCTCTTTTGCAAGGAGTTCACCATGGAATCCTTCAATGCCTTATCCCGATGGTACAATAATTTCTCAATCTTGACAAGAGCTTCAGGATCCCTTGCTAGTGATAGACAACCCTCAAAGAACTGCTACAAGGTACCATGCTACCGCGATGGCCCTACCTCTATAGATGGATCAAAAGCAAACGACATGTCGATAATAGGTAACTTACCCATATTTATCCTAATTGCATGCTTAGCCTCGAAGAAGGTGTCTCTCTCCATCGCAGTATCAAATGCTACCTTTTTCTTTCCAGCGAACCGAACTTCTTGACACATCCCATCTTCTCCAATTGTCGCACCAGTGCGAGTGACAACCCCTACGTCGACATCCTTTGTTCGTGGTTCAACTTGAATTGTTGCAACCATCGATCCTTGATTCAGGTTTTGGGCATGATTCAGCGGTGGTTTCTGATTCATCAGCGGGTTCTTATTCAATGACGGGTTCGTCGGTTGATTCTGAGTCTGTGGTGGGATCTGATTCTGCATCGTCGGTTGGTTCTACACCTGGAATGTTGGCTGGTCCTGAGCTTGCACATTCTGCAACTGAGGAATGTGTTCATCCTGCCATATTGTAATCATTTGAGGGCAATTTTCAATATTATGCTCACTGGCCGCATATTATGTACACTGCGCATAAGGAAAGTCCCTTTGGTAGTGCCCGAATACTCCACAGGTATAACACTGGATTGATTCTTGACCTTGTCCTCCTCCTTGACTGAAACCTCCTCCTCGTCCCCTGAATCCTTTGTGGAATCCTCCTCGGACTCCTCCCTGTTGAAATTGAGGCTAGGTCAACTGCTGTTGTGGGGGGTTTGGTTGCTGCTAGACATAGTACGTAGTTTGAACATGTTGTGGCTGAGGTTGAATGAGCGGTACCTAATTATACTATGGTCGTGGCGCAAGTTGTGGTTGCGCTACAAACTACGGCTATGGGGAAACCTATGGTTGTGATGTAAACTATTGCTGCGATTGCGACAGGATAAACTGCATATGGGGTGGCAGTGTATACTGCACCTGTGCTACTGGCTGTGCCATCTGTGGGTGCGCTTGCATTTCCTGGGGGTCCTCACCTTTCACAAAGTATGAATCATATGTCCTTTCCTGGAGCAAGTCATAAGCTCAATATTTTTTATCGTCGTGTCCTACTGACCGAAAAAATGTACAGTACAAACTCTCTGCCTTGGTAAACATATTTTGCATGTAGTCATAGTTCTCATGTCAATGCCCATAGACTTGACATATGTGGCACCATGGTACACCAGTGCATCTCAACGGGGTCGGGGCTCCTGAAAGCAAATAATTTCGACACGTCGGATATGTATCCTTGGTATGTTCTCCCGCATGACACCGGGTGCACCAAAGGTTGTCATGATATTCCTTAGCCTTCTTGATATCTTGTAGTTGGAGAATCATATTGGCCAACTGTGCTTGAATCTGATTCATCCTAGTGACGGTTCTAGTTTCATCGCAATTTCTAGAGCCTCGCTCTGTGTCGCAATATTTTTCTGCATTAGTGGTTGTCAGATATGTGGGACAAGTGCGGTGATGAACCACTCCTTGTGCTGAACATCGCTCATATAGAATCTAACTTGAGCCATCAACGTCTTAAACCATTGATCAAAGTCCCAAATTTTTTCATTGGGGAACTACTTGATTTCTTTCAACTCGGTAATGTACTAAGCCTCAGACTTCAGCTTCTTGAATTCTTCAAATAACCCCGTATGGATCTCATACATTTTTTTTGTTGTACCTCCCTGAGGAACCAGCATGAATCTCATGTACCAATCCAATGCACGACCCCTGAGGGTGGTCGCCAGCTGGATTTTCTTGACAGTGTCATCCACAGTCTGTCTGGAGGTCCAGATCGCATTGCATAAGAACCAATATTGCTTTGGGACATCGATGTCATTTCCATGAAATATTGGTAGCTTCATTTTGTCGCCTGCCATTCCGGGCCTTCTTCCTCCGAATGGTACTCTATTGATATACTGCTGCGGACATGTCAGGTAAGTTGACGTAGAATGCACATTTCTTCCTGGTGGTGGAGTAGTGCGCAGAGGTGTGCACATGTTACTGTTGGGGTTCAATCCTGTCGTTATTCTGGGCATAGCCTGGGCTTGGTCATCCTCTTCATCACTGAAAGGTCTCTTTGTCTTCTGTGGTTGTTCTTCACAGCCTCGCACTTCGATTGCAGTAGGACCTTCTCCTATCCTCTGCCTCTTCTCTTGAAACCTTGCTCCTCCTCTTGTACAACCACTTGTTTCCTTGGAAACCTTCACACTTTCACCAGAACTCATGCCCATCTAACTCTTACCCTTCCATGCGTCTTCCCCCTTTCGTCATGGTGTCCCCAGACTCCGAACACTAGAGTTCCACTACTCTTGATCCATTTTCAGAATACCTTTTTCATAGACAAGCTGTTTAATAGATAGCTACAACGACAACAAAAATCTACCTTGTGGACCGTTGAAGAAATCCCTTTCTGCTTCACTAAATGACTTGTTGGTATCAACTGCAAACTGAGTAATGTATCCCTCCTAGATACTTTCCAACCACACCTCGACAGTCCGTGATGCCCTATTGTCTATTTCTTGTAATTCTTGGAAGTTTACCTTCTTAGAAGTAAACTTTGCTAGCCACTCATACAAGATGACAGGAAACTCACAGAAGAACCATTCATGAGGACCGTCGTGAATATATCTGTCCAACCAATTTCCCGTCGACAGCTTTGGATTCTGAATTTTTGTTTTAGCAAACTCTCGCAGTTTTAGATCAAACCACCCCTTAATCTCTGGTCGATTCGGATGCCAAAACATATCCTCCTTTCAATTGTAATTTGGTCCTAGAAATGAAACCATTTGTTGGTGAAAACCCATCAACAAAGCCTCTTCGACAGGGGTTCTCACTCTGTCGATGCCCAACCAGCGCGATCTCCCTGAGCACCGACCCAGACAGGTTTTACCCTTGCCAGCAACATCCATAGAGTGGACAAGGTCTCATCTAAGGAGTTCAAGGGACAGCTGTCGGAACCAATTTTTAGGCAGTAAGAAGGGAAGATATGGAATCCACGGCTTCGACAGGATGACTATCATATTTATCTAAGTCATTCAGCAGAACCAAGACAGTCCTCACAATTCATCTTCGCAATTACAGATCTAACAGGTCACATTATTCATTCATCTTAATAGTGTCATTCATAAAACAACATTAATAAACTTCATCGTTATTCATTGGAATTGCAACAAAATTGGGATAGATTGCATCATCAGTTCATCGCAACAACATTTGTAAATCATAAATAGATTCAATCGTAGCAGAGAAAATAGGAAAACAGAAGACAACATTTAGGTAACAACCATCATTTCATATTAATTTTGCGCAACATATCCAAAATAGATAATTCTTCTCCACAATAGGAGACCAATTACATCCCAAAATTCAGTATCTGACACAGACAAATCACAGATGGTTCAAAATAGAAGACTCATTAAGACCATAGGCAGATCGCAACAGATTGATCATGCTTCTTCATCTATGCCTTATCTCTCATGTTACGTACAATTTTAAAACTAGTTCTATATATAGGCTTGCGCCTTTACATCAAAGTTCCACTTCTAACTAACTTCTAACCACTAATGACCTATGTCCACAAAACGTGGTCAATTAATACATAAGATATTCAAAAATGGTTATTCCTCCACCCATCACGCTGATTTGGCCTTGCACGGTGTCGCATGATCTTGTGCAGCCATCGCAACGCTGCGCAACTCACTTGCCAAGAACCCCTGCCAACACCTCCAACTTTATATTACTCCCACAAATTAGTAAGTTTGAAACAAGGTTATTACATTGATGGAATTGAGCAACAGACAATGAAACTTGCAATGAAACTTTGAACAAATTCCACAATGGGATGCATAAAATGTATGTTCCAATTTCATTACATAAATGTACTCTCAAACATCTAAAAATTAACAGATTAATACTTATACAAATCTGATACAAATCCACTTCAATATTAGGTGCCAAATGCATAGGGAAAATGGCTCCATTACATAAAAATTTTAGCATTTTAAAAATAATACTCCTTGTGATTTGAGATTGATTTCACATGTGAAAAAATATACATGTGCATAAATCATATACAACATCAATGGAATCCAATATACTCCTTAAACAAAGATCACACTTCCAACTACACCACCAACATGAGACATTGACAATGAAGAGGAGAAGATTAGAGAGATGGAATGAATAGGAATGGAAGAAGATATCAAACAGTGGGAGGTCTTCAGCATGAAAGAAAAAATATTCATTCAGATCCAATGAGAGGACTTATTTTTCTTTACATAAACCAACTTATCTTGCACCTTTGAAATTGGTTCACAGGAAAGGAGAGTAAACACCCACCGTGCAATGGACATGCAAATCTCTCCAAAAATTCCAAAGGAAAAATCACAAAGGACCAAAAACTTCCCCATTTCAACTTCCTCCTATTTTAATAATCTCTTTGGCCTCATTTCCCTCCAATAAACTTGAATTACCTTCCCATTGGTTCATTAACTTGAATTACGGTTAATCTAGGTCATTAGATTAACCCAAGTGACACTAGTCTTGACTTTGCTTTCTCTCCCTTCATGAAATTTGACTTGGAGCCTTTCATGAAGTTTCCTTGGGCCCCCCACACACCTCATTCTCCCTCTTGGGTCTATTTTTATCTCTTACAAGTCATATATGTCATAGTTGTAAGTTAGTCTGTCATAAGTGTCATAAGGTGTCATAGAGTTGTCATAACTATCCTAATGATTGTCATAGTTGTCATAGAATATTGTCATTGCCTAAATTTAACCTATAAATCTCCATCCACCTCCTTGGAAATAACTCCTTCCTCCAAATTCGAATTTGAAGATGATGCCATGTGTAAATGAGGAATATTCCCTCATGTGGACCCCACACATCTAATTATACGACCCCATGGCCAAATAGGACCCATTGCCACTTTATTTTGGAGCATTTTACCTTTATTCCATCATTTATTGACCCTTTTTTTCACCTTCCACAAATATGAGTTTGAATTTACATGTGAAACTATAGGCCTCGGGGATAAATATCAATAGTTTGATTTTTCCACATAACCCTTAGGAATTGGATAGGACAAATTAATTGTTTATTTGAAAATTATTTAATTGGGTAAATGAAACTCCTCCCCACCCAATATTGCTTGTCCTCAAACAATTTAAAACATTTATTTTGAAGAACCTTTTTTCCTTCCAAAACTTTGCTTCAAACCTTAGCTACAGTTTCAATAGTGGCACTCGTACTACAATTGTGTGTTTCCAAAAGGAAACATATGTGGATCTTTTCATATTGATATATTCTATGAAATCACCACTAACACCAAAAATATTAATCAAATCAATCAAAAAAAAAATTCACAAATATTCTTTACCTCCTTCATATTTGGAAACATTTTTTGAATTTTCAACCTTTTTTTGCTCACTATATAATTATTTGAAGTTGCAACTAAGTTTTCAAGATTACAAGAAATTTTCAAAGAGGAATCACCATTCTTGTTGCTTCACTACTCTTATTACAATCACCTTCTCACGTGGTGACTCAATCCCCATACTTCTTGCTATCCCAAAAATTGAAACCAATGAGACCAAAATAAATAAAAAACAATGATCCCATGATCCCATTTCTTGTATTTCACTTCAAAAAATAGGAGTTATCTCCAAGCCATACCATTAGGAAAGAAAATTCCTATATCCTAGTGTCATGTTGCTTATATTTCACTCCAAAAAATAGGAGTGATCTCCAAGCTATACCATTATGAAAGAGAATTCCTGGATCCCACTGCCCTACATGCATCCTTCCAAACATCACGATCAACAAGAAGAGTACATAATCAAGAGGGGTGGAAAAATCATAATACATTAGTGGAATATTGTCACTCCCATTGCAAAAACAATTTTTTTGTGCAACTCTCCCAAAAAAAATGCAACTCTGGAATGTAAAGCCAAATAAAATTGATTCTCTTCAACAAGGCATGAAAGTGCACATCATTAGGACTCATTCTCAAATTACATAAGAAGACGTCATCAAAGAACCATGTATTTCCATGCAACTTCTTAAAAATTAAAAATTGTGTGTTCATGAGGTCTCTGCAAATGAAAGCAAGAATTTCATCCTTGTGGGTGTTCAACTCCAAAATGTGTCTACCCACCCAATCAATGTATGAACAAACACTCCAACTGAAAGGTCTGAAAGGAAAGATTCAAGCTTCCCCAAGTTCATAGCTCTAATGGCTCAACCATATACCATTGGTATCACTCAAATGGTTCAAGTATATGAGGGAGGAATCAAAGGATGCAAGTGAAGGCCTCTATTGCATATGGAAGGGAGTTTGTGCTTTAAGCAATTCATCACAAACAAATTTGGGAGCCTCTTGCTCCTCAGGTGGCACCAACAAAAATAAACCTTCCCAATTTTCATCCCCAATCGATGTGGCTGAAAAATAAGTAGCAAGTGAAGAATTGTGAACCAACCTTACCTCTTTGCAAATATTACCCATCAAAATTTTGAATGCATATTCTCCATCACTGGCTGGTCCAATTGTTGTGAGATCATGTGCCTCCTCCAAGGCTCTACAACTTTCACCAAGAGGAAACTCACAATCCCCTTGAACAAGAACAAGTGCTTGGTTTCCTTCTTGTTTCATTGTAGCCTCTTCAAGCACCTACATATCAACATGTACCTAATGTTCCAGCATCACATGAGGTTCCTCCTTTGTAACATAAATTCTTTCAGCCATTGAATGATTGTTTGATATGTAGGAGGGTGTAAAGGACCCTTGCAACCTCTCTTGAAGTTGCTCAATCTAAACCATATATTTTTGGAGTGCGTTTTGGGTGGAATCCAACTCATTTGATAGATTGTCATTATCTTCTACATTATTCAACTTTATTCCATGATACAAACCAACAAGATAAATTAAATAATCTCTATCAGAAAGAAAATTCAAAAATTTATCTTTGATTTTGGATATTTCCTTCTAAATGTTCTTGATGTCCTCCATGGCCCTATTTCTCCTCCATGCTCCAACAAATTTTTGAGACCAAAGAATGTACCATGGAGATTCTTAATTACCTCTTTAATCTTCTTTTCATCCATCCTCAATGACCCTTCAATAAAAATAGGTTATTGTTGAGGAACCTCCTATTCTTCATTCTTCTTGATTTGATCAACTTATTGAAGCTTAATTGGTGATGGGGAAGTTGATATTGGTTCTTCATTATCTGCTACAAGGTTTGCATATTCATGATCATGAGAACTTTGTCTTGCATCAACATCTTTAAAAGTTATCTCTATGTCACCAACATAGAGGTGTGACCACCCATCAATAGGTACTCTTTGGTTTGCACAATCCACGTCAGTAAGAATTGTGTGCTTTCTTATTTGAGAGTCACCTTGGGGAGAATTTTGAACCTCTTCATGGAACTCTTCTTATTTTTTACCACTCTAATAACTAGATGGATCGTGACTCCTTTCTCTGACTATGGAAGGTTTAGGGTGCACATCCATACCCTCCTCATCAATCTTAGCTCTGGGTGGCAAAAATCCAGTCCCCACCTTGCACACTTCATTAACCATTTGTGTAATCTTTTATTTACTAGACCTCTCCCAAGTGGCCAATAAAAATCATCCTATTGCATCACTATAGTATGATCTAAGAGATATGGTCTTCAAGCATTCATCATTCAGTGCACAATAGTCTAGGAAATAATGAAGAGGTTCTTTTGTCTTACCTTCCCACTATACATTTGGCCATCTACTGAACTGAAAATTGGTGGATATTATTCATATATTTTCTAACATGAGTATCCATCATCCCTAAGTTTGAATTAATATGAATTACTATATGATGGCACCTCTTCCTCATACCATTCACATTCCTCTTCCACATATGCAGATAATGAATCGTCTTCATCATTTGACCAAGACATGGTTGCAATTTCTTCTCTTCAATTGATGATCCACTACACAAGTGCAAGGACCATTCTCTAATACCACTGTAATACACCTTTTTGGAGAAACTAGGCACACTATCCAAAATATTTGAAACACGCTTGAAAACTTTGACATTGAAAGCAATCTTTCTCAACACCCTCATTGACAATGGATTTCACACTAACTCCATGGTTAGGAGACAATTGGGGAAGCTCAATGGAAGTGTTATTAGGTTATGATAGGATTTAAAAACTGATATATTTGTATTCTTAATATGTTGTGACTGAGGACTTTTAACAAACACTCCACATACATCCTCCTTTAATACTTTGTCTAGTTTTGAAACTAGGAAAAAGTAGTAAACTAGTCTTTCTAGGTTTGGTTCCAAACACTACCAAACCTTTCCAAAATTGTTATGTAAGGAACATATGGGATTTAAAAATTCCTAACATACCTCATATATTCAATGGTCTAATCATAAAACTCATTTGACATGTTATTCAAGTTTTCACAATTTTGGCCAATTTCAAGCTTTGGACTAGTGAAACCCAAGATAATCCAAATGCACCCAAATGAATTCAAATTATGTATGGAATGGATTGAGGGGTATTAGTAAATAATAATTTATATGATGAATTCTAATACAATTTCCAAATACTTCTTCAACTTTATTTTGACCCTAGGGAAAGGACAAAAACATTAGAAAAATCGATGTTAAAAACCCCAAGGGTATATGACACTTTTGGATATCCAAATGCAGTAAAAACCTCCAAAATTTAATAACAGTGACTTAGATTGGTTATTTTACATCAATTTCCACAAAAATATAATAGTTTATAGGTCCTCCAAATTTCTATAACTCCCACAAATCAGTAAGTTTGAAACACGGTTATTACATTGATGGAATTGAGCAAAAGACAATGAAACTTGCTATGAAAATTTGAGAAAATGCCCCAAGGGAATCCATAAAATGTATGTTCAAATTTCAAGACATAAATTTACTCAAATATATTAAAAATAATATATGGATACTTATACAAATATGATAAAAATCCAATTAATTATCGAGTACCAAATACATAAGGAAAATGGCTCTATTACATAAAAGATTAGCATTTTAAAAATAACAATCCTTGGTATTTGAGGTTTATTTCATATTTGCAGAAATATAAAAATCCATACATCATCTACAACATCAATGGAATCCAATATACTCCTTAAAAAAATACCACACACCTCCAAGTGCACCACCAACATGAGTAATTGAGAATGAAGAGGACAAGATGAGAGAGATGGAATGAATAGGAATAGAAGAAGATCTTGAATTGTGGGAGGAATTCAACCTGAAAAAAACACCTTCATTCATCTCCAATGAGAGGTATGAGTGGCCTCTCCATCAACCAACTTGGACAGGGATCATGCACCTTCGAAATTGGTTCCCAAGCAGGGAGAGTAAACACCCATCATGCAATAGACAAGAAAAGCTCTCCAAAAATGTGGAAGGAAAAACAAAAACAAAATGACCAAAAACTACCCCATTTTGACTTCCTCCTCTTTAAATAACCTCCTTTTCCTCATTTTTGTCCAATAAACTTGAATTACCTTCCCATTGGTGCATTAACTTGAATTAGGGTTAATCTAGGTCATTACATTAACCCAAGTGACACTTGTATTGACTTTTCTTGCTCTCCCTTCATGAAATTCGACTTAGAACCTTTCATGAAGATTCCTTGGGCCTCACTCACACCTCATGCGCCCTCTTCGGTCTATTTTTAGATCTTACATGTCATAGATGTCATAGAATATTGTCATAGTTGTAAGAGAATTTGTCATAAGTGTCATAAGGTGTCATAGATATGTCATAATTGTCATAATGGCTTCCATAGTTGTCATAGAATATTTCCATTCCCTAAATTTCTTCATCCACAACCTTTGAAGTAACACCTTCCTCCAAATTCAAATTTGAGGATGATGCCATGTGTAAATGAGGAATATTCCCTCACGTGGACCCCACACATCCACGTATTCACCCCCATGTCCAACTAGGATCCATTTCCACTTCATTTTGGAGGATTTAATATTTATTACATAATTTGTTGACCCATTTTCCACCTTCCACAAATATGAGTTTGAATTTACATGTGAAATTATAGGCCTTGGGATTAGATACCAATAGTTTGATTTTTCCACATAACCTTTGGGAATTGGATAGGCCAACTTAACAGTTAATTTAAAAATTATTTAATTGCGGACATGAAATTATCAAAATAATTATTGCATATGAAAACTATGGAAATTATAGCTTCTTCATATATGAACAAATCGACTCAAATCTATCCAAGACTACTGATTGCTAAGAAGTACCATAAAGATGAGTTTAGATTTAATTACTTTATCCATGACCACCATACCCTTTCCATATTCATTATAAGGAATACTAAGCTATGTGGGACTGTGTAATGGCTCAAACCAAAATATCAAAAGGCATAAAAATTCATTGTTAGCACTTAGTAATTTCTTTGGGTTGTAGCAGAAAAACCCCTAAGGTAACCTTTTCAAACCTACTTTAAGATGGAGTTTGATATTTACAACCATATAGGACTCTCTCTTGGATTTAGGATGACTTTTCAATATGTTTTAAGGTGACAGTGACCAAAACTGTAAAGAGGAAAAATTTTGGGATTTTTGTTGGTTGAGTTGAGGTGACAAAAGCATTGGGAATGTGGTCAAAAGATAAACAATTAATGATGATCAAGTTGAGGATGAATAAACTCTTTTCAAAAGGAAATATAGTTAATTTGATCTGACATGGAAAATTTTGTTGTAGTATGGGGAGAAGAAGGAGAATAACAATCCACTAAACATAAAGCACCATTAACGGATGAATTTCATGTTTAGCTTTACATGAAAATATAGAGTATTTGATTGTGCCAGTTTTAGAGTATCTATATCTCAAATGAATTCTAAAACTCTCACTTTAAAACAAATACTTGAAGAAAGACAATTAATGAGAAAAAAGGTACAGGAACAAATAACAGAGAATGATCACAATACTAGATACACATAGACACATGAATCCTTGAAAAAAATTATTTGCATTTAGTCTAAAAATTTGTATTAAACTACAAAATACAATCAAACATTACCCTTTTAAAACCACTCAAAACCAACCCCTAGCTCATTTTTTGCTAATATTTTTGAAAAATATTACATATCCTTTTGGAGGATTTGAAATCCTCAAAAACTTCCAAAATAGGAAACACATGCAAAATATCTGAGTAAAATAGTCTAATTCCTACAAAGTAGGGTTTTTATCCTAGAGCAGCCAATACACTTTTTACAAAAAATGATTCTTGTGATTTATCACGATTTTAATGTTCTATGTGTCTCCCAACTTGCATGTATAAGTGGCATCTCGAATTATAGTCTAGAAGCTTCCATAAATTAAAAACCTGTAGATTTCGCAGCGAATAGGAACACTACGAAAAGAGTTTCTCGGAGGTTTTGCAGCAAACTAGTTTTCACTATGAAATGCTTTCTTGATCCCTTATCCCCTCAAAACTGATTCTAAAAATGGTGATTTTGATCATATGAAAATTTGTGCAAATCCTGAGATATTTATACCTTTTCACTTTCACAACATTTATCTTCCTTTTACCTTTGCAAAAAAAAACCTGCTAAATTCGTAGCGACCCTGCAACATAATGTATTTTCTTCATAATTTGATGAGATCAAGATGACACACATGCCTTGAAGGTGGGTGAGTGTTGTAACAACACCATATCAGCTATATCTTTCTAGAAAAAAAATCTATAAATTTCGCAACGAATTGGGGACGCTACAAAATGTGTTTCTAGTAGAGTTCGCAGCGAGACATAGACGTTGTGAAATGTCTGTTTTGAACCTTTTCTTGTTTTCTTTCATGAGATAAACCCAAAATTAAATAACTAACCACCTAGAACCTTCTTTATCAAATCCACAACTAATATTTATCCTCATAAACCACCTTCATGTTCATGAAAACTGGTCTGCCAAGATATTTCTGAAAACAAACATAGCTCGCCATTCCTTCATACCCTCCGGTCTTCAAAGCTTGCTTTATACAGGAAAAACATCTTCATGACAAATTAGAAAATTACCTTCCTCAAGAAATATTTTAAGATGGTTTAACATTATTTTACCTAGAATTCCTTGAAGTTGTTGCCTCATCATGGATCTTCAAATTCCTTTTGATACTTTGATTTCCACACTTTCCAACTCTTCTTTCAAGGCTCTATTCTATGCTTGCAAATTTGTGTTCTGTCTCTTCATATTGAAGAGTTTATTTCTACTGGTTAACCATATTTTGTTAGTTTTATTGACATTCTTAAGCTTACCCTCAATATCATTCATCTCACCTGCTAGCTTAGTTGCATGTTCCTGATGAGCTTCTTTCTTCTTTCTATTTTCTTTCTTCAGTTGGACTATCATCAACTATGCTTTATTAAGCTCAATATTAAGAACCTTATTCACATCATCAACTTCTAGTTTCTGGTGTTGGGTTTGTACATGTTTTTCTACTATAACTTCTTCTTCTACATCATATATGGCCAGAGTTCTTCTTTTTGTTGATCTGGTGAAGGGTCTCCTTGGTGCAGGCATTTCTTTATTTTCAAGGGTAAATACTAACTTTATTTTCCCTTTCTACTTCTCTCTAGTATTGTCAAGTCTTTCATCTATATATTGGACCTTTTTTTTTCTTTTCCTTTATTCTCCTTTAATGGGCCTGCTCTTGTCTGAGTGTCTTTCTAAAAAGGGGAAGGTGTCTTATTTTTTGCATGAGAACTGCCTTCAGCTTCAATAAAACACGTTGATAGTGGAAATATTCCCATTCCAAATAGTTCTTTTTTAACTCTTCTAATACAAATAACTTTATCAAACCAAAATGGAACAATGAATTCTCAAATTTTGGCTTCTTTCCCTGATCTTTATCCGCCATTTTTCCTAGACTCCTATGAAGATAAAAGGGTTCATTCATGGCTTTCTTACCTGTAAAATTCATCCAAATATTGATGTGATAATTATAAACCATAGTAAAACTCCCTTCACAAGTGAAATAATTTTGTAAAGTCTTCAGGAGCTGGTGAAATTGATCCTAAATATGTTCCTTTAGAACTCCAGTAGACAGGGTTTCATCTTTGAGCTCATGATTAAGAAATCGATTGTAGAAGGAATCCTCAATACCCATACTCTTAAACCACTTTTCACCTTCCCTGGGCATCCCTATAGCGACTAAAATTGTTCTCTCTGATACAAAAAATTTCAACGATCCAACCTTAGGCTGCACACCATCATAATTAAAGGCAAATTGTTTTGATACCTCCATATGCCTGTGAATGGAAAAACTCAATTAATGCAGATAAAGATTATTTCCCTAGTCTAAATGGTTTAGATCTAGAACAAAGCATAACAGCATGAAAACCTTTTCTTACATTTATTAAATCACTTGAATGTAAAGATACTATACCTCTTTCCAAAGGTTTTCTGGCATTTGGCTTCAAGCTTTTTCAATCTTGTTGATGAACAGATAACCTGCAAAATGTCCAAAGGAAACAAGAAAGAAAATATAAATTTTAAGATAATATAATAGATATAACAAATTGACCAATGAGAATTAATATAAATGAAATTAGACACCATTTATGGAAAAAGAGATCATAATTGTATTAGCAGTGAGAAAGGAGAAATTACAACCATGAAGCCTTGGTGACGTGCTTCTTCCTACTAGCCATTTGCCTCAATATCTCAAACGTTTCCTCTTAATTCTAGAAATATTTCAACAGCATATGGGTGCTTTCTTGGTCCTCCCTCAACCATGAGGGTTAGCTTGTATTTATAGGCCAAAAGAGATGAACGGAGTTGAGGATTACTTGGATAAGGTCAAGGGATCATCCCTACAGGTTAGGGATTCGACTTCCACCTATTTTTTTTCATTGGGATAATCCTCCATGAGGGATTTCTTCTAGAAGTATCTTAATCCTTCTCTTTTTCCTTTTCAACGAGTGTCGATACACTTTGCATACAGACAACCATCATGAGGAAGAGACGACGCTCTCTGCACAAAATCAAGAAGTGTCACCTACGCCTGATGTACACATGAAACTTGCATCAGCCATTTCTGAAACCTATTTTCAAAAGTCAGGATGCATCGAGGTTGATAGAAATGGGTTTCAAAAAAGAAAAAACTATTCTCAAGTCTTTTGGCATAAATGTTTTCAAGGATTTAGGCAAGTAGACATATTACCATCATGAGGATGGAAAGATTTTGGTGTAACAATGCACTCATTTTAAATTTTGGAAATGTGAAAATATGATTCACAGTAGGATCTAGGAGCTAAGGGAATTCTCACAATTTAAGGTTACTCACAAAATATGCAGAAAATAGTAGAAAGAGTGAAATTAACACATAGAAATGTTGTCAATAACATAGTTTATTAGACTGTCCAACATGTAAATATGTATAGAACATGTTTATATTACAATAGTGAGAAATAATTAGGCTTTGGAGCTAATTTGGATGCATACATGTGGCGGGCTTAGATTTGACCTCAAAACCCCCCTAGGTGGACCAATGAGCTCCCAAACCACCTCAAACGGTCATGAATGCTAGTGTGAACATGGATGGAGCATGATGGGACACAAATTGGGGTAGGATAGGCTTGGTGGAGTGCATGGGTAAGTGGGATTGGCTCTAGGAAGCACTAAATGGTCCAAAAGAGTAAAAAACCACCCAAATACATGCATGGACACCTATAGTCAACCAGTTTCCCTGATTTAAGGGATGGGGGAGCACACCAAGGAATGAAAAAAAATTAATGAGGGTGATTGTGTAACTAGAATGATCAAAAGAGGGTGTATGGGTGCTGTTATGAGTCCAAAACACCAAATAGACCAAGGTTGACCAACACAACCTAGTTTTGGACCATATAACATAAGCATGAGACTAATGAAAATGTGTCCTAGGTGTATGACCATGGTATTAAGGTGGAATAATGCTCGAATAGGAAAAACCTAAGCAACCCATATTTTGTAACATCACTACCACAGATGGATCTAACTCTAGCAGCTTCATATCTTGGGGTTCATATCTTACCAGCTCTCCTCCTTTTTTATAATTCTTCTTTTGTTGTCTAACCATCGTATAAAAACCAAACTTTACCTGCAAGAAAATGATGTCTTTGGATTTCACAGCAAATTTGGGATTTCACAACGTGTAGAAGTTTTGTAGTGACATGAACTTTTACAACGATAGGGAAAATAAAAAGTGGGTAAGTTTCAGAGCAGGAGAGGATGGGTTTAATAGTGACATAGGAAAATCTAGCAGCTAGGGAATTCGCAATGATGAATGTGTTTTGCAGCAAAAGAGAAAAATCACAATAGATACGTTTTACAACAAATTGCAACGCTGCAAAATGGGAAAAATATGGAAATATAGGATTCTGCTATGTCTAAGGAAAGAGGAGAAGTTATAATTGCATAATTGGTTGAAAAGGATTATCAATAACAAGGAAAAACACAGATTTTTGAGTTTTAGCAAAGTTCAGTTAATTTGCAGCTAAAAGAAAATTTGTGGAAAATTTCACAGTGAATTTTTTTTGCAGTAGCATTTTGAATCATGGTCTTGGTAAAATATTGTGGATCACGATCATTTTTAAAAGATAGCCACGGACCTAAAAATAATCATAACCAAGATTAAATTTTCATAATTAATTCGAGATGACAAGACTTGTTGCTGCGAAATATCAGGAGATTTTCAGTGAACCTATAAACTGACTTGAGAATTTCAATAAAACTTTTTAACAAGTAATTATGGTATGAAAGACAAGTTTTAAGAAGTCATAATGTCATTCTCCCTTATGCTGCAAAATCCCCTAATTTTTTGCAATGTGTGCTTTACCTGGTCACCATGTCCCATTATGACCCTTTGAGCAATTCAAAAAGACATGATTACATATTGACCTATGATGAATACTCATGAGTAACTTAACTTACCCTTCATAAAAATTTGGTCATGGACTTTCTCGGACTAGAAAAATGACTTTTAGGACCAAAATTTTAAAAAATAACAACACCAAGACCCTAACTAGACACATAACTTAATTTCAAACTCTATAACTGGCATAAACCTTTGAACTCAAACTTAAAATACTATTGCAAACTTGTGATCCATAGTGCATTACTATGCAATAAAATTGGTGTCATTAGGGATGTTGTCCTCCCTATGAGGCAACAAGAACCTAGCACACCAGATTCCAAATTCCATTGAAAACTTGTTCAAGCTGAAAAAACTGAAATAAACATGGATGCTCAAAATTATTTTTGTACAAGTTGAACAATCATCTCCTACAAAACAAAAATGATAATCTCTTAGAAGAATCACAAGGCATTCTCCTCGGGATTCAAATCCTAGCAAAATTTCATCCACACCTGCAATTTCTGAATCATGCAACCCACTACAATTGATTTCATGTTGTTGTAAACAAACTGAAACCACTGTACATTGAAGCCTGAAAACACTCACACCGAAAACCAAACTAAAATAAACACTAAAAATCATACTTTCCTTGACAAGATTATTGTACACATATATCTACACTAACCTGATGAAATCCTTTGCCCAATCAGGTGATAACAATATGCCAATATAACCATAAAAATCATATGACTATTTACTTGAAATCTTCCAACACTTTCCTTATGCAGATAGAAAAATTTAGGAAATGGAAACTCAAATTGAAAAATTGAACTAATTTTAAAATTCATCCTCTTTGAAAAACTAAATCCACTGACTGATTCCAGGAAGACCACCAAAAAATATTTCTCTAATGTTTTCAACGAGAAAGAAAAAGGATCTTGAAAAATATGAATCATTACTTCTTGTTTATGTAATGACCCAACTTGAAAATTTTGGAAAAAACACTATTTGGGAAAATTCGGGCTTAACTAGTCTTGACTCTAGTGGGTTCCAAATGGAACCAAAAGGTCCTGAATTTGAAATGGACTGATATGGTGAATATTAATACCTCTCAAGAGACTCTTTGAACACTTTAGGACTAACTTTATACCTCTACAACGTTTTTGGGGACTAATGACAGAAAGAGCAAAATTACTAGGAACTTGTGGTTAATTCACCCTTATGGTGTAGGCCAAATGGGATTTCCAACTCATGTACGACCCTCCAAAATTTGTAATAAGATTATGGTGACTTATATAATACCTTAGGGGCTTCCATTACACATGTTTATTAGTTCTGCAAACTGGTAATAGAGTTCCACATTCGTTTGATAACTTTCAGTGAAATTGCTTAAGGGGAAATGACATTTATAGCTCCATTTTAGCTCATAAAGTACATGAAATAGTTCATAACATGGCATGTTGAATGGAGAAAATATAAATCACATGAATATATTCCTAAAAATAATTTAACATCATATAAATTTCTTGATATAGATCAGATACATAACTCCTTTGTAATGGAAGTCAACACATGAAAACTAGTTAATCAATAGCTTGGAAATGTGGGATTTTTTGCACATGTATTTATGATAATTAGAATTAAAGAGTGTAGGGACACAATATTATAGAGACAAAAATCATGTACCCAATTTTTGGCATCAACTAATCTCATCCAAGTGCAAGCACCACTCCAACAACTGTGCCATCACAAGAAATCACAAGGAATGCTGAGATAGGAATGAGAGAAGAGGGGAATAGATGAGTCTCAAATTGTATCATCCTTAAACATATAACTAAAACAATACATTAATATATAAATTAGATTTATTTATGGCCTCTTAAATAACCAACTTGGAAAGGAATCCAACTCCCTTGAAATTGGTTCACAAACAGGGAGAGTGAACACTCACTGTGTAATGGATAAGCAATAGCTCTCCAAAATTCCAAAGAAAAATTATAAAAATGATTGAAATCCATTTTACTTCATCATGGCATATTTTTATTAACTTAATGCAGCTTACTAAGGTTCAATTTCCCTCCATAGGATTACTCCAACTCATCCTAGTAGTTTAGTAACTCCTATGACACTTGTCCTCTTCCTCATGCTTCAATTCTTTCCCCAATTCGAATGGTTTCCTCTAACCCCTAAATGTGCCCTATTTTTGGCTATTTTTAGCCATGTCATGTCAGAATTTTCATAGGTCTACAATCAGGTCTGAATTTTTAATATTTTTCATAGATCCTTTCATAGTTGTCACAGAGTGTAGGGAATCTCCTTCCAAGTGGCACACTAGAATGGAAATTCCAAAAGATATATTTTATTTATTGATTTGATGGTTTTTACAAGGAGTAAAAAGAGAAATTATACAAATCAAGTGTCCTCATTAAATGATGTGACCTATCAAGCCTTTAATTAATAAATAAAAAATTACTAACTAATTTACTAAACTATTTAGTTTTATTACAAGCCATCCCTCTCTAGAATACTTCGTTCACGAAGTATTTGTAAGGATGGGTGGTGTAAACAAAAATATTAATTCTCCCATGTAGCTCCATCATCTGGTAAGTTTCTCCACTTAACAAGGTATTCATTGACTGGTATGGAGCGAAGTGTTTTGGTTTTAATTTCCAAAATGCATTCTGGTTCTAGCACTAATTTTCCTTCATCATATAACATAGGCAATTAAATTTGTATGTGAGTGGTTGAGCCAAATTTCTTATTTAGGCATGACACATGGAAGATGTCATGTATTTTTCCTTTATTTTGGATGTCTAGAGAATAGGCCACTTGTCCCACTTGCTTTCGAACTTGATATGGGCCATAGAACTTGGGTGCAAGTTTATGATTTTTGGAATTTTTTAGTGAAGTTTTTTTGTACGGTTGAAGGCGAACAAACACCCAAACTCCCACTTCAAATTCTCAATCGGTTAGTTTTTACTGTGCTTGTTGTTTCATGCGGTGTCTTTCTTGTTTGATATGGTTCTTCAAATGTAGATTACCTCATCGAATGTCGCTAGGTAATCTCTTGTTCCTGGAACTTTGAAATTGTTCATGACATATTCTCTTGCTGTAGGAGGTGGATACCCATATAAGGCTTCAAAATGTGACATTTTTGTTGATGCATGAGATGTACTATTGTAAAACCATTTTTCAAGGTGTACCCATTGTACCCATTGAGTTTTTCATTCATTCAAAAAATTCCTCAAGTATCATTCAAGGATTTTGTTTAATACTTTTGTTTGTCCATATTCCTGGGGGTGGTATAGGGTACTCATAGTTAATGAAGTCCCAACTTGGTGGAACAATACTTTCCAGAATTTGGTAGTAAATTTGGGGTCCTTGTCACTAACAATAAACTTGGGAAACACATGGAGCTTAAATATATTCTTTACATAACTATCTATGACTTGGATTTCTTTTGCTTTGGATGAAATACTAATGAAATGAGCATATTTTTTTAATTTGTCAATGACTACAAATATACTATCCTTTCCTTCTGATGTAGGAAGGACGATGTTAAAATCCATGGATACCTCCCATAGTGGGGCTAGAATATGAAGGGGTTGTAGGAGAGTGGGAGGAGCCACCATTTTGAACTTCTGCCTTTGACAAGTATCACATTCAGCCACATATTTCTGGATATCAGTCTTCATTCCCTTCCAAAAGAAGGATTGGCATGTATTGTGGTATGTTTTAAAGAAACCAGCATGGCCCATTGTTGGGGAGTCATGGTTCTCTTTTAATACTTTAGTTTTGAATTTCGATGAACTGGGTAAATATGTTCTTTGTTTGTACCATATTATGTATTTTTCCCATGAATATTTGGAGTTTGTTACCATGTTGTTTTCAAATTCTTCAATTAGCTTCCTTGTCTCTAGGTATTTCACATACTCATTTTGGACTTCTCAAGTCCATTCAAGAAAAACTATGGATATGGAACATAGTGAGGCATCACTCTCATGTTTTCTTGATAACCAGTTTGCAACCCTATTATCCTTACTCTTTTTATACAAAATATCGAAATCAAAGACTTGGATTTTGCTCACCCATTTCCGGTGTTCAGGAGAGAGATTTTTTTTGAGTTAAAAATACTTCAGGTTGTTGTGGTCTATTTTAACAATAAATTTTTCCCCGAACAAATATTCCTTCCATTTAACAAGGGCATGCATTATTTCCAACATTTCCTTGTCGTATGTGTATTTTTTTGCTCTCTTGGTTTTAAATTTCAGATTTCGAAAGAAATGGGATGTTTATCTTGCATGAGAACAACTCCTAATCATGTCCCTGAAGTGTCACATTCAAGGATGAATTTCTTTATAAAATCAGGAGCTGCTAACATTGGTGTGGAGGTCATTAGGGTTTTGAATTGTTCAAAAGAAATTTTTGCATCCTTATCCCATCTGAAAGCATCAATTTTTAATAGTGACGTTATGGGTGCTACAATTTGGGCGTAGTTGTGAATAAATATTATATAATAACCCGTTAGGCCTAGAAATCCTCTTAACGATGTAATTGACTTAGGGGATATCAACTCTGTGATCACCATATTTTTTTGGGATCAACCTTAATGTTGTCAGCTGAAAAAATGTGCCCCAAAAATTCTATTTCTTTTTTCCCGAAACTATATTTTGATTTGTTAGCATAAAATGTGTTATCTTCTAGAATATTCAATATCGTTTCTACATAATTGAGGTGTGAGTTCCAATTTTTACTATAAATAATCATATCATCAAAAAACACTAGCACGAAATTCCTTAGGTAAGGGTAAAACAAGTCATTCATTACTGCTTGAAATGTTGTTAGAGCGTTGGATAATCCAAACGGCATCACTCAAAATTCATATAAACCTCCATGGTTGCAGAAAATTTTTTTGGGGACATCTTCTCGAATACGGATTTGGTAATATCCTAGTTTTAAGACTAGTTTAGAAAAATGTTTTGCACTATGTAGCTTATTGAGCAGTTTGTCAAAACATGGAATGGGGAATTTATCTTTTATGGTGAATTTGCTTAACTCTCGATAATCAATGAAAAATATATACGATCCATATTTTTTTCTAACGGGTATGACTAGTGTAGTGAAAGGAATATTACTATGTGTGATTATCCCAGCATCAAATAGTTCCTACACCAAACGTTAGATATTTGATTTGTTCCCGTGAGATTGTATGTATCACTTTTTTCCAATTGGAGTTGATCCTGGCATCAACTCGATGATGTGATCCCTAGAATGTGGGGAGGGTGTTGGAGACATTTACCACCATACACACTCATTTTGGTCAATTTGGCCTAGTTAAACCACTATCCTAAGTTTTATTGACATCAGAGGAGCATTGTATGACATCAGGATGAGCACACCCATGCCTACCTTCAGTCAAGGAGGCCAACTAAGCCTTCTCCTTCATTCGAGGAGGCTAAGTGGAGCACTCTGGGGGTGATCTGAGTGTCATAAATGCACTTAATTGGTAACTGATGGTTACAATCAGTTAAACAGAGCAATGAAGGTGCCTCCTTTCATTAAATTGATTATTTAATTAATATTTAATGAACTGGAGTCAACAAGGGTGCCTCCAACCACTTTTGATGGTCAGTTACACTTCAGTTAACCTCATCGGGGTTCATTGGAGTCATTGATGCGCTACCACTTGTTAGTTGGATTGTAGTGACATGTCTCTAAGCTACATTCAGTTAGAATCAATCATTTATTGCACTCCGACTTCAGTTAGGACTCAGTTGAGTCTATTAGGGTTTTGATTAGTGGTTAACTTCATTGTTTACTGTGGCTTACACTCAGTTAAGCTAGACTCACTCATTCAATTCGAATGACCTCCTTGGGAATTTGAATTGTCTTGGAATTCATGCATCTGGAATGATCATTGTATTGTATCATCATTCTTTCATTTGATTATACAGAGCTGCTACTTCCATTGCAGCACCATTTTGCAAATTTTATGCATATTTGTTTGTATTCTTTATGAGACTATGTTTTTAATTCCTATACCACAGTGACAAATTAATATGGTATCAGAGCTCACAGTGAGACGAAGCTCAAATCTCTCAAAAACAAGTTTTTTGACATATCTTGCATGAAAAATTGAGCAAAGCTCAAAAATTCCAGCACTGCACCAGAAGCCAAGGCTTACCACTTAATACCCTAAGTAAAGGAATAGTTGGTCAAGCTTGCTTGATCAACTATGCTGGGTGTGATGAAAGCCTAAAATGTGCAGGATATCCGACCTTATGGTGCCCATTTTGTTGTGATTTGTAGGTTTTTAACAGGTGAAAGAATTTTCTCTAGCAGTTTCAGATGGCTTCTTTCATAGAACTCTTGACTCCATTCAATTTCCACTCATGGAAAGGAGACATGGAGATCCAACTACGTACCAGAGGAATCTATAGGGTCACTATGGACACTGAAGAAGAGCCTACTTCTGTGATAGACAAAGATAGATTCTTGAACAAGAAAGATGAAGCATTCAGATTCTTGTGCCTCTCTGTTTCTCAAGATCTTCTTTTCCATCTCTCAGGATTGAAGACTCCAAAGGAAATATGGGACAAATTGGAAACCTTGTATGGAAAATAGGATGATTTGAGAGTATACGAGCTTGAGAATGAGTTGATGTCTCTCTAGCCTTCCAATTTTGAGACCTTGAATGAATTTTTCACAAAGTTCAAGCACATTGTCTTACTATTGAAGCAATGTAAGGTGGAGAAGGAGGATGATCAACTCATCCTTGCCATACTCTCCAAACTTGGAGCTGATTATTCAGTGTTTGTCTGTACATTCTGTGTGGGGAAGCTCACAACTCCTGGATGGAAGATTCCTTCACTCAATGCCTTCATTGAGTCCCTAACCAGTGAACATGATAAGCTTGTCAAGATGGGGATCATCAGATCCTCCAGTGATAAAGCCCTCCATGTCTCAAGGCCTAAATATCTGAAGGGTAAAGGAAAGCAGCAAAATAACCCAAAAAACAAAATTCGAAGCTCCTAATCTTAAAGTTGAAAACCAACAGCATGAAGAGTCTTCTGGCTCAAAGAAGAAGAAAGGAAAAGGGCATCATGGAAAGGAAAAATTCAATTGTTCATATTAGGGGAAGGGATTCCACCCTGAACATGCCTACATGAAAAAGAAACTTGATGAAGCTACCTCTCTCCTTGAGATAAATCACATCAATCTTCTAGAAATCTTTCGGAGGAGAGATCAGCAATATCGGGAACCGCAGCATGAAAGAGGTCATGCCCTCATGGAAAGAACTTCGAAGTCCAAAGCACTCTTGATAGATTCTGGAGATTTGAATCACATTATGGCTGAAAGAGACTCCTTCTCATCTTTGAAGACTGGAAAATCAATTCCATCCACATGGGAGATGACTCCACCATCATTTATGAAGGACAAGGTACTGTAGATCTTGAGAATGGCTATTTTTCAAATGTTTTGTATGTACCATCTCTAGCATCAAACCTCCTTATTGTTTATCAAATCACACATACGGGAGTGCCCAAGGGAGTATCCTTTGGCCTGAATGATGTAGAGATAACAGAACTTACATCCGGGAAACTTGTAGCAAAATGCCTTGCAAACCATCATGCAAAATCCTATGAGTTCTCTCATTTTGTGGTGAATGCAAAGCCCGCCGCATTGCTGACTCATGGAAATGAAGTTAGTAGACTGTGGCATGAGAGGTTCAGCCATATCAACTTCAAATACTTGCATCAATTACAGAATAATTATATGGTTGAAGGCCTCCTAGTCATCAAGGCAACCACTAGAATTTGCAAGGGCTGTGTTGTTGGAAAGCACCCTGAGCATAAGTTCGATCGGGGGAAGGCAAGTCGAGCATCATGCTTCTTGGGACTGATACATTCTGATATTAGAGGTCCCACACCTATCACATCCATGAATGGATCAAGGTACGTTCTGAATTTCATTGATGATTTTTCCAGGTACACATGGGTCTTCTTTATCAAAAAGAAGCTTGAAGTTTGTGAAAAATTCACTGATCTGAAGGCCTTGATTGAGAATGAATCTGGCCAAAAGATCAATATCTTGAGATATGATAATGCTGGGAAGTATTTCAATAATTATTTGCTGCAAATATGTTCCCAAATTGGTATTCAGGTCCAGCATTCAGTTCCCTACACTCCTCAGTAGAACGGTGTAGTGGAGAGGAAGAATCGGTCTCTCAAGGAGATGACCACTTGTATGTTGGAATCAAAGAAGTTGGATGCAAATTTGTGGGATGAATCCATGCATTCTGTAGCATATATTTAGAATAGAGTGCCACACTCATCCATGAAATGGAAGACCCCTTTCCAAGCATACTTCGGACACAAGCCGGATGCGTCGAATTTGCGGGTGTTTGGGTCCACTGCATGGGCCCAAATTCCACTTGATAAAAGGAGGGCTTTGCAACCGCAAAGAATAGAATGTCTGTTTATTGGGTATCTTGATGAATCAAAAGGTTTCAAGCTGTTGGATATCAAAACAAAATATATCATCATCGAAAGGAGTGTCAAGTTTGATGAGCCTCTTCAGGAGATGGAACTAGTGAAGGAGAAAACTGTTGAATTTCCTTCCTATTCTACTGAATATTTGGATGATGAAATTGGGGGTGATGACCCTGATTTGGATCCCATGATTTATTATATTAGTGTATATAAAAAATCAGATGTTGAGTCAGAATCTGAAGTACAAAATCATCTCCCAACATGGGCCCGACAAACACTCTCCTCCGCAGGAGATAACATCGGAAATCCGGATGATCCAAGGAGAACCCAGTCTGATTTCCAAAGAGCAGGTATTGCGCTCTCTTGCCATGATTATTTGCTGTGTGAATATTTTTATTTGATGATAATTTCAGACCCAAATTCCTACTACCATGCTCGGAAGGATCCGAGATGGCAAGTTCCCATGGATGAAGAGATGAATTCTCTTTAGAAAAACACTACTTGGGAACTTGTTTCTCTTCCTCCAAGAAGGAAATTGGTTCAATGCAAGTGGGTGTTTCGGACTAAGGTTGCTGCATATGGAAGAACCTACAAATATAAGGCAATTTTGGTGGAAAAATGTTTCTCCCAAGTCCAAGGTGTGGACTACCATGAGACTTTTGCACCAGTTGCAAAAATGGACTCCATCTGCCTAGTTTTGGCAATTTCAGCATCTAACCACTGGGAAGTGCATCATATGGATGTTAATTCAGCCTTTTTGCATGGATATAATCATGAGGAGATATAAATTAATCAGCCTAAGGGATATATTTCTGATCCATATTTGTTTTGCAAGCTAAAGAAGTCACTATATGGGTTAAAACAGGCAACAAGAGAGGTATTCCAAGATGGATTCCTTCCTTCTCTCGCAAAACTTCCAAAGGTGTAGATCAGATCCAAATGTGTATATACAAAATTTTGATGGTAATTTGATTATTATTTTTTTATATGTTGATGACTTACTGATCACAGGTAGCATAGTTGCTTGTATTTCAGTCATCAAAACTGCTCTCCATAATGCATTTGAAATGAGCAATTTGGGGCTCTTAAAACAATTTTTGGGGCTCGAAATTGAGCAAAATTATGATGGGATAATGGTCACTCAGTAAAAATACATATCATACCCATTATTCAATTTTAACATGTCTGAATGTAGAGCTGATCCATTCCCTTTCCTTTCAGGGATCAGCCTTGAAGAAGGAAAAAGCACACCTCCCATGGACTGAACTATTTATCAACAACTGATTGGTAGATTGTTATACTTGACTCATTCTCAGCCTGATATTTGTTATGAAATGAATGATGTATCAAGATACATGCAGCATCCCCATGATATTCATTGAAAGGAATCCAAGAGGATCCTCCAGTACATTCAGGGAACCAAAACCTACGACATTCACTATGCTGCATACTTCGAGCTAGAGTTGGTTGGATACACAGATTCCGATTGGGCAAGTGATTCTATTGATCGAAAGTAAACTTTTGGATATGTATTCATGTTTGGTGGTGTCCCCATTTTCTGGTCTAGCAAAAATCAGGCCGCCATAGCATAGTCTTTAGCAGAGGCCGAGTATCGAGGAGCGGTGAATGCTTGCATCCAAGCTGTTTGGTTGCAAGGCATTCTTTCAGAGTTTGATCTTGGTTTTCCCACTATCCTCTTTTGTGACAATAAAATTTCTAATAAGATATCCACAGATCCAGTTACCAGGAAGAGGACCAAGCATGTAGAGATATACATGCACTATATCAGGAAGATAGTGCATGATAGGACCATCATTCTGCAATACTGACCTACTGAGGAGTAGATTACAGACATATTCACCAAGATATTTTTATAAAATAAGTTCACTTACCTCTATTCACAATTGGGGGTGATTTCATCAGGGTGATCCAACTACTTTCAGTGTTAAGCTTGAGGGGGGATTTTTCCCACTAGTTTTCCCTCTTTTCCTCACTTAGTTTTTTTTTAGCATTGTTTGAGTTTCAGTATTGTACAGGGTGACCTATGGCCTTTATTGCTGGGGCCCTAGAATTCTTATGCACTTTATGTTTTATACTTCTCCTAAGTATAGCTTAAAGGGGGGGGGGGGGTGTTGGAGACATTTACCACCATACACACTCATTTTGGTCAATTTGTCCTAGTTAAACCAATATCCTAAGTTTTATTGACTTAATTGACATCGGAGGAGCACTGTATGACATCATCATGAGCACACCCATGCCTACCTTTAGTCAAGGAGGCCAACTAAGCCTTCTCCTTCATTTGGGGAGGCTACTGGAGCACTCAAGGGGTGATCTGAGTGTCATAAATGCACTTAATTGATAACTAGTGGTTACAAACAGTTAAACAGAGTAGTGAAGGTGCCTCCTTTCATTAAATTGATTATTTAATTAATATTTAATGAATTGGAGTCAATAGGGGTGCCTCCAACCACTTCTGATGGTCAGTTACACTTCAGTTAACCTCATCGAGGTTCATTGGAGTCATTGATGCACTACCACTTATTGGTTGGCTTGAAGTGACATGTGTCCGAGCTACTTTCAATTAGAATCAGTCATTTATTGCACTCCAACTTCAGTTAGGACTCAGTTGAGTCTATTAGGGTTTTGATCAGTGGTTAACTTGAGTTTTTACTGTGGCTTACCTTCAGTTAAGCTAGACTCACTCATTCAATTCGAATGACCTCCTTGGGAATTCAAATTGTCTTGGAATTCATGCATCTGGCATGATCATTGTATTGTATCATCATTCTTTCATTTGATTATACAGAGCTGCTACTTCTATTGCAGCACCATTTTGCCAATTTTATGCATATTTGTCTATATTCTTTGTAAGACTATGTTTTCAGTTCCTAGACCACTGTGACAAATTAATAGAGGGGAGAACATGAGGAGGGTTTTGTAATATTTCACTATGTTACCCCAGGAGTTTTTTGAATTCACGTGGGTTAGTATTTGTCTTCATCAGTTTTTATTTCCATAGCATAGTAGTGTAAGAAGAAGGCTTGAGCTCCCTTTCTTATCATCTTTTCCATTTTATTGGATGAGATAGTTTGGGGAGAGGGTAAGTTAATACTTTAAATATTATATTTCCTCTCATTTTCATAGAACCTTATAAATGTTCTCATAAGTTTAATTCAGATGTCCCCACCATTTCCAACCATTGTGCACCTAAAACAATGTCAACCCCTCTGATTTTCATAGCATACATTGGTGATCTTATCTTCTAGTCCTTTATAGATAGTTCTACTTTATGGAATTTACCATCGCATGATGTGGTCTTGTTTCCTAGTATTAATACTTGGAAGCTGGAAGTAGAGTAGATTAATATGTTTAACTGTTTTTCTACACTAGAGTATATGAAGTTGTGTGTACTCCCACTATCGACCAACACCGTCACCTTAGTGTTTTTTATATGGAAAAACAATTTGATAGTTTGGGGATGAGAAATACTTGTCATTGTAGCCATTGAGAGCATTGGTGTGATGTTATCCTCCTCTTGTCCAGTCTCATCGCTATCTGGATCTATGTCGTAGGAAAGTGCATCGCTAGATTCTTCATCAATATCGTAACCTGTTTACTTTTTTCACACAAGAATAGATTTTTTTGTTACACTTATGTCCTAGACGCCAATTAGGGGCATTGCACTTATGACATGGATTGTCTTCTTTTTTCCCATTTGATCTTAGGTGGGGTGGTATATAAACCAACGAGCATTGTGGTTTTTTATTTTCTTCAATTAATTTTTCCTTTTGACGGGCTTGTTCCACGTCTAATAATTTTATCTCACTTTGAATACTTTGTTTTATCCCACCAATGACAATTTTTAGGAGTCATTATTTAGTTATATCTTGGACACGAGTGGCTAGGACCAATAGATTGCTAAATTATTCATCCACAATTCCTTCTTATTTTAAATGAGTGATCGTGTTGTAGATTTCAACTTCTTCCATATCTTGAAATCGTTTAAAGAATTTTTTCTTGAAGGTGTCCCAGTCTCTAACTAGAATTCTTCCCTTCATTATTGAGTCCCACCATAAGAACTAGTCACAATCGATTTTATCCATGTACATTGTTGCAACATTCAATTTGCCGTTTTCGCCATAGATATTGTACATTTCAAAATATTTTTTGATTTTTTTGATCCATCAAATCTCATCTTGATTATTTTCACCATCAAACCTTGGTAAATCGATCTTGACCTTGTGAGTGACATTGTGGGCCGGGCATGTTTGTGAGTTATTGCATCCTTTAACTTGGTCTCTTAGTGAGATAATTTTAGGCTTTAGGTTGTGAATGTCTTCATATTTTTCTCAATATTTGCCAGTATCTTTTCAACTGGATCATCTTCTGACTTTATGGAGGCATCCTTGTTCTCCAGACAGTTTCTCTTTGTATTTCTTGTATTCATGTTGCTAATTTTGTATTGGGGATAGGTTAACTATTAAATATTTATTTACAATAATAATAATTATTAATAATATTATTATATTCAAAAAAATTAACTTTAATAGTTCTCAAAAAGATTAAAAAAATAATATTAAAATAATAATATCATTACTATTATTATTTAATATTATATATTTTTCTAGAGTGAAGATGGATGCAGTGGAAGCATGAGAGGAGTGGACATGAGGAAGAGATGGGATAGAAGTGAATGGGCCAGTGTGGAGAATGAATAACGCCGAGATGAAGATCGTTGAGCTCCGATACCAACTCGGAATGGAAATTCCAAAAGACATAATTTATTTATTGATTTGATGATGTTTACAGGGATTAAAATGAGGATTTATACAAATCAAGGGTCACCATTAAATGATGTGACCTATCAAGCCATTAATTAATAAATAACAAATTACTAACCAAGATACTAAACTATTTAGTTTTATTACACACATATTGTCTTCCTAGTCTCTTCCTCTTCCATGGGAGTTATTTTCCTTCACCAATTCGAATTTATTGGATCATTATATGCTACTTGACACCTCTTCACCTCCCAAGAACGTTCCATTCCTCATAAATTCGAATTTTGATGAAGGTTATGCCAAGTGTAGGGAGGAATCTAGCCACCCAGGACTCCATGAGCCTCCAAGTGTCTCCATGAACCAATACCACTTTACTTTCTCCACATTTATTGTTTATATGACCCAATATAATGTGGATATGGTAAAATAAGGTTCTCTTGGGTGTCATAGATTTCTTATTACAAAATTTTATGCCTCCACCTCAACCTAGGGAACTAATAGGTTGGTGAAACATTGTTTTCTAGTAGTCTTATTTTGATGGGGACATGACAATCCTCCCCACCCAAGATTGCTTGTCCTAAATCAATTCAAAGTTTGGATGATGCAATATTTGTTCATCTTCCCAAGTGGCTTCCTCACTAAGCAAATCCTTCCATTGTAACAAGTTTTTCCTTATAGTTATACATCTTAAATTCCTTCCCCTTGTCTTCAATATTCTTTATAGAATGAGAATAAGTTTTTCTTAATCATCCAAGGTAGGTAACATTTCTGAAACTGAAATATGATTCCCTATCACCTTTTTTATACATGAAACATGAAATACATTATGGATTTTATTTCCTATTGGAAGTTCCAATTCATATGCCACTTCTTCAACTTTTTGAACCACTTTGTAGGGGCCATAAAACCTTAGTTTGAGCTTTTTTAAAACTTTACATTTTAAGTTGGTTTGTTTGTAGGGTTGCAACCTCAAATAAACTAGTTTGTAGGGTTGCAACCTCAAATAAACTAAGTCGTTCACTTGGAAATGTCTCTCCACTCTATGTTGATCTGCATATTTTGTTTGTTGATTTTGAGAAACCTGTAAGTTATCTTTAAAAACATTCAAAATATCTTGACTTTCTTCAATCCAATCCTTAGCTTTTGGAAATCTACTATCACCAAATATGTTTTTAATAAAATTTGATGCATCATAACCATGAAGTGCTTTGAAATGAGACATGCCAATGGACATATGAAAAGTAGTATTATAACAAAATTCACACAAATGCAACCATTTAATCCATGATTTTTTATGCACACTAAGATAGTTCCTCAAGAATCCCTCCAACCATTGATTTACCCTCTCTATTTGGACATCAATTTGTGGGTGATATCTTGTGCTAGGAGTCAAATTTATCCCCACCATTTTGAAGGGTTATTTCCAAAATGCACTCAAAATATGTTATCTCTATCACTAACAATGCTCTTGTGAATCTCGTGTGTTAGAAAACAGGACCGCAGAGCAATAACAGATATACAGTTAAATCAATAAACGAGATGCAAAACACATTAAAACATTACAGAGAGACATAGATATAATGTGGTTCACCCAAACGATGGGCTACGTCCATAAAGAAATTTCCAATCCTTTTATTACAGTCCAGAAAGATGAAGGGATACACCCTGCAGCAAAACTGTTGCACTTCCTCTTCATGCTCTCACAATCTCTCTTCCAATACAATACAATACCATACACAGTCATGTTACAATGCTTTCTTTTATAGGGGAAATACAATGGGAAAATTCTAGGGTTAACCCAATACCATGGGTTCACAATACTATTGGCCAACACACATCCCAAAAAAAATTTCTTGGGGGCTCCGCCCCCGAACCCCCATTTTCTCAGGGGCACTGCCCCAAACCTCAAGGCAAGGGGAATGAGTGTACAATACTCCTGGGTTACAATCACAACTGAATAATATCTCTGGATCTAGAATATTAGGCTCCACAACCAACAATCTCCAACTTGGACACTGATCACAACAACTCCACCCCTACTGTACTTGTTGGGCTATGCTCTAGACCTTGGAATTGGAAAATTTCTTCTTTTCACCTTCATGCTTGAAGCCCAATAGAAACTGATCAAGAACTCAGTTTCTCTCTGGTTACTCCCTTTGTCAACATGTCTGCAGGATTCTGGCTAGAATGTATATTTTCCAGTTTTAACAGTTCTTCATCTAGAACAAATCTTATGAAGTGGTACTTGAGTTGTATATGTTTAGTCCTCGAATGAAAGGCTGAGTTCTTTGCAATATGAATGGCACTCTAGCTATCACTATACAACCTACTATTCTCCTGCTTCTTACCCAATTCTTCCATGAACCTCTGCAACCAAATCATCTCCTTACTAGCCTGTGTAGCAGCAACATACTCTGCTACTGTTGTTGAAAGTGCAACAACCTGTTGCAGTTTTGAAATCCAACTTACTGCTATTCTATCCACAGTAAACACATACCCTATGGTGCTCCTCTTGCTGTCTTTATCACCAGCCATATCTGCATCAACATATCCCTATAGAACAGTTTCTGAACCTCCAAAACATAATGCATGAGAAGTGGTATCTCTCAAATAGCTGAGAATCCACTATACTGCTTTCCAATGCTCTTTACCTATATTATTCATATACCTACTCACAACTCCCACTGCATGTGCAATATCTAGTCTTGTGCACACCATGGCATACAACAATCTCCCAACCGTTGATGAATAGGGAATCTAGGACATGTAATCTATCTCTTCCTGCGTCTCTGGACACATATCCTTGCTTAGTTTGAAATGGCTAGCCAAAGGTGTACTGACTAGTTTTGCATTCTACATTCTAAACCTTTGCAACACCTTTTCTATGTACTCACCTTAAGACAATGTCAATTTGCGATTTTTCCTGTCTCTTGTTATTCTCATACCAAGGATTTGCTTTGCAGCACCCAAATCCTTCATCGCAAATGATTTAGCTAGTTTTCTTTTGAGCACATTTATATCCTGTAACAAGCATGTAATCCACATGCAATAACAAGATAATATATCTTCCATTATCTAGCCTATTGAAATAAACACAGTGGTCAGAATGACATCTATCACAACCTTGTTCTATCATAAACTTATCAAATTTTAAATACCACTACCTTGGAGCTTGCTTCAGGCCATACAAGCTTTTTTTCAACCTGCAAACCAAATTCTCCTTCCCTTTGACCTCATACCCTTGTGGCTACTGCATATAAATCTCTTCCTCCAAATCCCCATGGAGAAAGGTTGTTTTTACATCTAACTGTTCAAGATGCAAATCTTCTACCACCACTAGACTTAAAATAGTTCTAATTGAATTCATTTTAACAATAGGAGAAAATATTTCATCAAAGTCTATACCTTTCTTTTGTGCAAGCCCCTTTACAACAAGTCTAGCCTTGTACCGCTTCTTGCCTCCATCTTCTTCCTTCAACCTATAAACCCATTTATTCTTCAATGCCCTTTTTTCTGTAGGAAACTTAACGAGATCCCAAGTCTGGTTTCTTACCAATGAGTCCATCTCCTCATGCATGCCTTGCTCCCACTTCTTTCTAGTTTCTACCTGCATTGCTTCTTCATAACATTCCGATTCACCAGAATTAGTAATCAATAAATAATATAGTGAAGGAGAGAATCATTCAGGGGATCTACTTAACTTGGTAGACTTTCTTACAGCTGCAGGAGTTTCAGGTACCTACTGTTGGTCTTGATTTTCTGGTGCCTTAGGAACTTCATTTTCTTTGATTTCATCAAGCACTGTGTACTCTGTGTTTTCTTTTTCTTCTTTCTTTCCCTGCAACTAATCTTTGTACATGACCTTTTCATTGAATACTACATCTCTAATCCTAATGATTTTGTGATTTTTAAGATCCCATAAGCGATAACAAAAATCATCAACCCCGTATCCAATAAAGGTACATTTCTTGGATTTAGCCTCAATCTTTGTTCTATCAACTTTATCAATATGGACAAATGCTTCACAACCAAAAGTTCTCATAAATGAGTATTTTACCTGTTTACCTGTCCATGCCTCCTCTGGAATGCCACCATCCAAAGTGCTTGAAGGCCCTCTTTTTACAGTGTTTACAGCATCATCCCAAAACTGTAAGGGCAACCGTGCATGCAATCTCATACACCTTGCATGCTCCATCATCGTTGTGTTCATCCATTCTGACACACCATTTTCTTGTGGTGTTCTAGGGACTGTCTTCTCTCTATGAATCCCATTGAACGGTAACTGTCAAACTCCTTACTGCAGTACTCGCCTCCATTATCAGATCTGAGACATTTCAACCCTTTTCCTGTCTCATTCTCAGCCAAAGCTTTCCACTTCTTAAAAGTATCAAACACATCATATTTCTATCTAATGCAATGAACCCAAGTTTTTCTAGTTGCATCATCAATAAAAGTAACATAATAATGAGAGCCACCAAGAGATTGTACCTGAGCTGGTCCCCATACATCTGTATGGACAAGCTCTAACTTTTCACTCTTCTTTTGTTTCCCAACCCTGAGAAATCTAACTCTCTTCTATTTTCCATAAACACATTTCTCACAGAATTCCAAACTTACCTGCTTCAGATCTGGAAGCAGTTTCCTTGAGTGGAGAATCTGCATCCCCTTCTTACTCATGTGGCCAAGCCTATGATGCCACAATGCTGCACCTATTTCTGTGGAAGCTATAGATATAGAATAATCAGTATTATGAGGACATAAATATAACGTACCTATCCTATCTCCTTTTGCAATCACCATTGATCCTTTAGTGATCTTCCACCACGTTTCTCCAAACGTAGACAAACAGCCGCCATCTCCCAACTGCCCTATTGAGATCAGATTTCTTTCCATAGCAATAATGTGCCTTACATCCTTTAGCAACCAGTCATTTCCATTATTTAGCTTAATCCGTACCTTACCCTTTCCAACAATTTTACATGGTTCATCATCCCCCAATAAAACATGCCCAAAATCACCTTGAACATAATCATGAAAGAATTTCCTATGGGGTGTAGCATGACATGAAGCCCTTGAATCTACTACCCAGTAATCACTAGTATTATCTAATGCAAGAATCAAAGCATCTTGTAACACATCACCTGCTACATTCGCTTCTTAAGTATTCTCTTACTGACTTTCACCTTTATTCTTTGGTGCTCGGTAGTCTTTCTTCAGATGTCCTTTCTTACCACAGTTCCAGCACTCTATTTTTCTGAATCTGGACTTGGATCTTCCCTTTTTAGATTGGCCTCAATTTCCTAGGCTCCTTCCTCTCTCATTTTGTCTCCCTCTGCTCTCCATGGTCAACGCATTACTTGATGTCTCACCTATTCTTTTTCTTTGCATTTCCTCACTAAGAATAACACCAACAACATCATCAAAATTAAGAGTGTTTGAACTAGGGACAGAGTTACTTACATCCATGACCAAGCTATTCCATCTTTCTGGAAATGAGCACAAGATTAGAAGAGTCCTAACCTCATCATAAAAGTTCACTTTTATATAACTTAACTGACTGGTAAGTGTATTAAACTCATTTAAATGGTCAGCAACAGATCCACCTTTCGACATCTTCATATTAAATAAACGCTTCATTAAAAATACCTTGTTAGAATCCGAGGGTTTTTCGTAGAGCTTACTCAATGCGCTCATCACACCCTCTGTTTTTTTTTCTTTCAAAATATTGAAGGCCACCGACGAAGCCAGGCACAAACGTATTGTTCCCAGTTCCTTTCTATGAAGAACCTCCCATTCTTCATCCTTCATAGCCACCGGCTATTTTGCTTTTCCACCCAATGGCAGGTACATATCCTTTTGGTATAGATAGTCCTCCATTTTCATCTTCCATAACTGATAGTTTTGGCCGTTAAATTTCTCAACCCTAAACTTTCCTTCTTCCGTCATTTCTCCCACTCAAACCAGGAACCCTTCTTTCCTATGAGTTTACCAACCAAATAGACCTTTTGGCTCTGATACCAATTGTTATAAAACATGATATACAGTTAAATCAATAAACAATATGCAAAACACATTAAAACATTATAGAGAGACACAGATATAACATGGTTCACCCAAATGATGGGCTATGTCCATAAAGAAATTGCCAGTCCTTTTATTACAGTCCAGAAAGATGAAGGGATACACCCTGGAGCAAAACCACTGCACTTCCTCTTCATGCTCTCATAGTCTCTCTTCCAATACAATACAATACCATACATAGTCGTGTTACAATGATTTCTTTTATATGGGAAATACAATGGGAAAATTCTAGGGTTAACCCAATACTATGGATCCGCAATATTGTTGGCCAACACACATCCCAAAAAAAATTTCTCGAGGGCTCCGCCCCTGAACCCCCGTTTTCTCGGGGGCGCTGCTCCGAACCCCCATATCTCGGGGGCGTTGACCTTGAACCCCCTTTTTCGGGGCACTGCCTCGAACCCCAAGGCAGGGGGAATGAGTGTACAATACTCATGGTTTACAATCACAACTGAATAATATCTCTAGATCTATAAGATTAGGCTCCACAACCAACACCATGCAATCTGAAAAATTCTCTAAAGAACAGCTCAGTCACTTGTGCATCAATGAAAGTTGCAGTAATAGCAAAGAAATAAGCAAATTTAGTGAGTCTGTTTACCACTACAAATATGCAATCCTGACCAAGTACTTTGGGTAAACCAACTATCAAATCCATAGAAATGCTCTCCCATTTTTGTTATGGTATAGGCAAGGGGTACAAGAGACCAGCTGGATGATTGTGCTCCACTTTGTTTTGCTGACATGTGGGGCATTAATTAACATATTTCAGAACATCATTCTTCAGCCCTTTCCAAGAGAATATTTCTCTCAACATTCTATATGTTTTGAAGAAAACAAGGTGGACTGCTAGACGAGAATCATGAGATCTCTTCAAAACTTTCTGCTTAAAGATCAAACCAGGGACTAAATAGATTATATATTTTTAGTATATGATTCCTTCCAATGCCTTATACCTATCATAATGGTTAGTCCCATCAAAAATTTCACAAGCAAATTTATCATTGGCATATTCTACTTCTAATATAGATTTCCAATTTTCTACAACATTGATTAGAGAAATAAAAGGCCTTCTGGATAAGCAATCTGCTACCATGTTATTCCTTCCTTTCACATATTCAATATCAAAATCAAATTCTTGAATATTACTCACCCACTTTTTTCCCCTTTCATTTAGATCCTTTTGAGTGAGGATGTACCTTAAGTTGTTATGTTCAGTCTTGACCACAAACTTGTTTCCCACCAAGTATTGCCTAAACGTGATCAAATCATGCATGATGGCTAAAATTTCTTTGTCATAAATAGAGTAAAGCTTCTCATCTGTTTGTATATTCCTACTCTCAAAATATATTGGTTGTGGTCCTTGCTTTAAGACTGCTCCAATTCCAAGACAAATGGTTTAGAAAAATCATGCAATGGAAGAATAGGACAATTTATTGTTACCTCTTTCATTCTTTAGAAATCCTTTTCAACCTCTTCATTCCATTGGAAAGCCTCCTTATTTGTCAAACCAGTGAGTTGTGAAGTGAGTTGGGAGAACCTCATCACAAATTTTCTATAGTAGGTACAAATCCCAATGAATCCTCTCAATTCAGTGATATTTTTGAGACGGGGCCATTCTATAATGGCTTTTATTTTTTCCAAGTCCACCTTCACACCATATTAGCCAATGATGTGTCCAATATACAAAATTTATGTCAAACTAAACTCGCATTTTGACATCTTAGCAAACAAATATTGATCATGCATAATTTTTAATACCACTTCTAGATGATGCAAGTGTTCCTTCGATGTTTTACTGTAAATAAGAATGTCATCAAAGAAAACTAGTGCAAAATTACGAAGTTACTTGTGGAAGATATTGTTCATGCATGATTGAAATGTGTAAGGATAATTTGTCAATCCAAAAGGCATGGCAAGAAAATCAAAGTGACCATTGTGACATTTGAAAGTAGTCTTTGGTATGTCTTCCTCCCTCATTCGAATTTGATGATAACCATATCTAAGGTCAATCTTTGAGAAGAACTTTTCTCCATGGCGCGCATCCATGAGCTCATCAATCCTTGGGATAGGATATCTATTCTTCACTACCTTCTTGTTCAATGCTCTAAAATAAATGCACATCCTCAAGGTTCCATCCCTTTTCTTTACCATAACAACTGAAGAAGCATAAGGGCTTTAACTAGGTCTTATGAGACCCAATTCCAAAAGTTAGTTAATGGCCTCCTTAATATCATCTCAAATCCTTTTTGTGTGCCTATAGGGATGAATTTTTATAGGTTGGGTTCCTATCTCTAATTCAATTCCATGCTCCACCCCTCTTTCAAGTGGCCTCCCTAGGGGAAGGTCTCAAAAAACCTTCTCATACTTACCCAACAACTGCTTTATCTTGTTAGGATGCTTGGAAACCTTCAAGTGAGGCTTATAATATTTAATAAAACTTTCATCATCCCATTCAATTTCTCCATTCCTCAATATAGATCTAATCCTATGAGAGGACACTATTTGATTTGGGTAAGTGTGTATCCCTCTCAACAAGATGGGTTTCCCTTCCAAATTTTTTAACCTCATTTAAGGGAATTGTGTGGTCATTGTATTCTCTCCTATATAATATAACGATTGGACTCCCAAAACCACATTTGTATTGGACACATTCACTACATAGAATTTGTCAATAATAGTGTGATTTCCTATAGTAATTTAAAGCTTTGGAATCCATTTGGTGCAATCCATAGAATTTTTAGGTGGAGTGATGACCGTGAATCCATAAAAAGTTTCAGTATATAGCTTTCTCCTCTCCACAAAGGTTTCATATATGAATTTATGAGTGGCTCCTCCGTCCACTAGGATTGTAACCTTTTGTCCTTGTATGTTACCCTTGAGTCTAAGGGTGTGAAATATAGGCACACCTGGAAGTACTACAATTTTTCTTGTCTTAGGAGAGGTTTGATCTTCTTATGAGCATTTCATACCCCCCTTCTTGGCCTAAAAGTTGTATTTCTTCCTCCAATCCCTCATCATCATCTTCAGAGAAGACTTCAATGTAGTGTGTCTTTCCTTTAGCACACCTTTGTCCTCAAACCCAAGGTTATTGGCATGTGAAGCACAATTTATTTCTTGAGTTATTCTTTTCTTGGCCCTTCCTTATTCTCCTTGAAAAAAGAGTACTTTTTCCATGGTTTCCTCCCTTCTTTGAACTTGGAAGGAAATTTAAGTTTAGGGGGATATTTGGTCTTTGGAAACACATTATGCAAGTCTCTTCTCAAGTTCATGGCATCCTTCAATGTAGCTGGCTTGTGGGATTTCATGAGTCCTTTTAAATTTTGTGCCAATACTTTAGTAAATATTAAAACCAACCTATTCATAGAAACATCAGAAACCATTACTGAGAGATTTTCAAATTCTAACATATATGCTTCGGGGGTCCCAACTTGTTTTAATTGTGCTAATTCTCTGAAATGAAGTTCAAGGTCTTTCCTATCGAATTTATCCACTAAGTGCTTGTATAAAACCTCATAGGATGAAATATGATCATGTCCCAAGGTTCTAATACTGTGGAACCACCAATCATTGGCTTCTCCTTCAATATGTCAAATGGCCATTTTTAATGCATCTTCTTCAACCATAGGATTTAACTCAAAATACACACTTAGTTTTTGTAACCAAACATTAACATACATTTGGGAAGAACCATCAAATCAAGGAATAGTTACCTTAAAAATGGTATACTTTAAATCTTTATTTATATAAGGTTTCATATCCCCACTTCCTCCTTGCTTAAGCTGATGAGAGGCCTTGAGGAACTTATCGAAAGGCAGAACTTTCCTACATTCTTCACTTAGTTGTTGTCAATCATTTATTGCTTCCTTCATTCCATAAGTAGGGTCAAGGATCTATTTAGACTCTAAGAACTTAGGAATTGTTGGTCTAGTCTGATTCTTAAGCTCATGGGATTAGTTGTGAGGTCCAATCCTTGAGAAAATAACTTCCCCATAAGTCTTCTTCTCTTCATGAGGTGTACTATTACTGCTCCGTGGTGTTGACTTGTTCCCAAGTTGGATAGCAAGCAATTAGAGACCTTGCATAAAATTCTTGGACATGTCATTAAGATATGACTTAAATAATGTTTTAATATCCTCCTTATCCTCCATATCTTTGAATCCTAGTTTTTCCCTAATCCTCTCAAATTCAGAATTGACTTCTTCACCTTCTTCTCTCCCACTGTTAATGTCTTCAGTTTCAGTAACTAATGGAGGGATATTATCATTATTAATAATGAATAGGGAGATTAAACATTCTCTAATACCATGCTCTGATACCACTATAATCAACTTGAAAATTTTGTAAAAATGCACTATTTGGACAAATTCAGACTTAACTAGTCTTGACACTAGGGGGTTCCCAATGGCACCAAATGGTCACAAATTTGAAATGTACTCATATGGTGAGTCTTAATACCTATAAATATACTCTCTAAACACCTTAGGACTAAATTTATACCTATATAACTTAGTTTCATACTAATGACAAAAAGAGCAAAATTACCAGGAAATTGTGGTTAACCCCCCCCCCCCCCTAAGGTGTAGGCCAAATGGGATTCCCAACTCATGTACAAACCTCCTAAATTTGTAAGAATAGTATGGGGACCGATATAATACCTCATGGGATTTAATTACACATGGTTATTATTTCTGAAAACTATTCATAGAGTTCCACATTCATTTGATAACTTTCAATGAAATTGCTTTAGGGGAAATGACATTTATAGCTCCATTTTAGCTCATAAGAAGTACATGAAATAGTTCAGAAAATGGAATGATGAATGGATAACATATAAAAAACATTAATATCTTCCTCAAAATAATTTAACATCATATAAATTCCTTAATACAAATCAGATACATAACTCCTTCGAAATGGAATCCAACACATGAAAACTAGTTAATCAATAGCTTGGAAATCTGGGCTTTTTTGCACATGTATTTCTGATAATTCGACTTACAAAGTTAGGGACAAAATATTACATATACAAACATAATGTACCCAATTTTGGGAATCAACTAAGCTCATCCAAGCACAAACACCACTCCAACAACTGCACCATCACAAGAAATCAGGGGGAATGGTGAGATAGGAATGGCAGAAGGGGGGAATAGATGAGTATTGAATTGTATCAGCCTTCAACCTACAACTAAAATTGATTCATTCATATCCAAATGAGAGGTTTTTATGGAATATACAATAAAAAAACTTTTAAAGGAATCCAAGTCCCTCAAAATTGGTTCACAAGCAGGGAGAGTGAACACTCACTGTGTAATGGACAAGCAAGAGCTTTCCAAAATTCCAAAGGAAAATTATCAAAATGATAAAAATCCCTTATCCTTCCTCATGAAATATTTTTATTAACTTCATGGGGCCTCCTAAGGTTTAATTTCCCTCCTTATGATTCCTCCATGATGCAGGAGCATTCTGCTCTCCATCCAAATCCAAGTCCAATGTTTGGAACAGACCTAGAAGGGGTCCTCATTTCATGAATTAATAATCCTTGAACTATTATATTGTAAATAAACCTAAATTTTATGTGATTCTAGATGGATGACGAGTCATTTAGGTGAGTCACTGGTTGAATGGATCAGTCATAGATTCAAAGTGTGAGTCATGTAACAAATCCCTCATATAATGGCAGTGAGTCAGACTCATAGGATAGGCTTAAGAGTTTTCCTTAATTAGAATTAGTTAGCATATTGTTGAGTGTATTGAGGATCTGAACCGGAATTGGTTCATGAATCCTGCTGTATAAATTTTTTAAGCCTTCGAAGCAATAGTGTGTAGCCAAACAATGTAAATCTGGCTAAGAGGAAGTAGCCAAATATTGTAAATCTAGCTAAGGAATTTCCAATCAAGGAGAATTAAGGCCAAGGACATTGGTTAGAGTTATAGCAGGTCTATATAGATCAGAACATAGATTCAGAGTAAATTTGAATGTACAGATTCCTTGTGTTATTTGAAGGAAATCTTATTTTGTCATAATGTCTGTGTAATTGCAACTATGTCTGAATGTATGATTTTATGAGTTGAATGCTTGCTTAATCTATGTGAATGGTTTATAGATCTAAGTATGTGTATCATGGAATTAGGGCCTTTGAATGGTTGATAGATCTAAGTATGTGTATCATGGAATTATGGCCTTTGAATGGTTGATGGTTATAGAGAGTGTTTGATGGATCTCTCTGCATGAAACACACGATTAAAACATATGTCATCGATCATGAATAGGATCGATGTTCCCTTGTAAAGGTTTTGTAGAAAGGAAGCTGAGAATTAAAACAGGACAAGCTCATTGAAGTTGGGTAGAGATCAATTGATTGATTCTTCTAATCAATCAACGTAGAGGTTGTGTTCGACAAATATTTGGATGATCCAGATTAAAGGAGAAAAGATGGATCGACGATGGGAAATAGATCACGAGGTGAATGTGAACGGGAGATAAGAAATACAAAAGGTTAAGTGAATCCCCATGAGAGATAGCAGATCGACGGGTGAGATCAAATCCTTAAGATATTTGACACTCCAAATGAATTCCTTAAGCGAAAGGTGTAAGGAAAATAATAGATCCACAAAGTTAAGGTGAGATCCACATCTGAATTCAGATCGAACGGTCAGGAAGAATCCTTTAAGAGATCGATGGCTTAGAATAATTTTGGAATCCCATTTCAGGAAAAGTTGAAGGCACATCTGCAATCCATAATCAAAAATCCGATTGCAGAAAGGAGTGTTGCAGTCACATAATTACGGAAGTCAATTTTGGAATTTGCAAATTTCTGCAATCCACTAATTCAGAAACATAGTTGTGAAAACTTTGTTGTGGAAAGGAGATTGCAGAAAGGTTCAAGTTGTGGAAATACTCAGTTGCAGAGAGACTAAGGTTGCAGAAAGAAATATTTGCGGAAATATGTCTTGCAGAAGAAATTGTCTTGTGGAAAAGCTATTTGCAAAACAAAATTTTGTGGAATTGAAATTGCAGAAACAGAGATACACAATAGAGTTGAAAAAGAAATATTTTTTGAGAAGACAAATTTAGGTTTGCTAAATGTAGAGAAAACTATATCCGAGGGAAAGCAGTTGGGATATGGAGATTTGGGGTTCCGTTCTGCACCAAAGTGGTATCATAGCAGAAAAATACTTCTGCGTGAAGATTATCCGAGCCGAGTGAAAAAATAAGATTATGCATGAATATTGTTAGAGCTTAGATCAAATCCAAGAGGTAAATCAAATGCTGATTTTCATTTTATGTTAAAGTTGAAGACTAACAATTGTGTTGAGAAGGTGTGGTTTAGATTTGAAGTTTGATTCTAGCCACAGAAGAGTGAAGAAGAAATACTTAGAAGGATTTAACAGGCACATACGTGAATTTATGGAACATAAAAAGAGTTTGTAAATACTCTTGAACACCTGATGGACACAGAGCCAACAATGAGAGGAATTTTTCCATTCAAAGGAAGACAAGCTCAAGAAGAATATCTTTGAAGATAACAAGGGAGATGTTTTCAGCCAACTATACAAGTGGAAAAGTCTTAAAGGTATGGAATGATTGATATTTTATTTAAGTATGGTTATAAGAATTTGTTTGAAACAAACAGGAAAGGTTTGATAGCAACAATGGCAGCTAGAGGATATGTATCAAGGATAATTGTATTCTTAATGAAGAGTATGTAAACTCTTAGAGGAAAGAGAAAGAAGTGGCTGAACCTAAGGATCCAATAGATGTTGGACAAGAAGGGAACAAGTTGAATTTTCTAAAAGAAGAATTGGATTTGCAAAATCCAAGATGATCAAAGGATGTTTCGCAAGAGGTTCCAAAGGAGAAGAACCAGAGATACCAAAAGGACAATCTCAAGGAGAGATAGCTTGTTGAGATATAGTAGCAGGTATGGAGACTTGTTGAAGGCTAAGGCTTAGCTAAAGTCTACAAGTGAACAAGAAGAAGTTCACAGAGGAAGAGAAAGAGAAAATGGAGATGATAACTACTGGAAGTCGTTGTAAAGGTTCAAAGAAAAGACACAGTAGAAGAAAGATGTCAAGGCAGAATACATCAACAGGATGAGTCAAGAGGAGTATGATAGAGAATTAGTTGACATAGGATTGCAAATTATTCACTTGGATATGCTAATACAGAGAGAGAACAAGAGATATGGTTGAATCATGAAGAGGAAGTGATATGGAATTCACTACAGGTGAAGCTACAACAAAGGATGTTTTCCAGATTGAAGGAAGAACGTAGGATAGTTGAGTTCGAGATGGAAATGTCATACTATGAACCTGAACATGGTCCTTTGCTTGGAAAGGATGATGAAACAGAGATTGTAGATGATTTTCTAAACTCTCTGATAATTTCAGAACTACCTGAAGAGGATCTGGTGGAGACTACATATGAAGATTCTTATGTTTTTAAATCTAATGATTTATGTGTGACTGTAGGTATTGGAGAGCATTTAACTCATTTGTTTATCCAAGTTGGTGAATAAATTAAGAATAGGATGGATGCTCTGAAAAACAAGACCAAAATTATATCATTGACATAGGAATATGTTCACTATTGTGAACCAAAACATGGAACCATATTTGGGAAGATAGTGTAGAAGAGGGACTAGCTGAAAGTATCATGAAATCTTGGGAGAGTTCATATCATAAAAAGGATGTGATAATAAGAGAGTCAACTGGATATGATCTAAAGATGAAGGAATAAAAATAAATGTGCAAAGAAATTTCTATAGCGCAGAATCAGAATTACATTCTAATGAAGGAAAAATTTGAACAACCACCTTGGATTGTCACGAAGTCTGAAGGAAAAGAAGATGTGATTTCCAAAACCATGATAGCAGAACATAATTATGTTGTAGTAAGAAATTAAATGGTATCCTATGAATATTGTATGCATCCTATAGCTCAGACTATGGAAGAAATAGATGATGGTGGAGGTTTGATGTTATGTTCATACCAACACAAAGGGAGGATTTCAAAGAAAATATCAATAGGGACTTTAGAGTCTCATGTTTTTTAAACTCATTTTTGGTGTTTGGTTGCCGGTATTGAAGAAAGTGAAGGTAGAAAGAGAAATAAATATGTCATGACAAAATAAGAGACCATATTGTCTCAAAAAGGTGATTAGTTCCTAGAAGAACTTGTTGTTGCAAAGTTGGATAATGAAGACAAAGAGAAAGGTTTTGCAGAAAGGTGTTAGGATAATCAACCCATATTTACCCATATTTGACATTAATTAAATCATTTTTGTCTTATTCCTATATTCCTAGATTCCCTCTCTATGCTAGTTGACTTCTACATGTTCCTAGAAGTCAATACTTGCTAAACTAGGTCATGGAGCACTTTGGAATCATCCTGGAAACATATTTAGCATGTTTGTTTTATTCCTGGTTCCTTAAAGTGCATATCTACTTTTTCTGAAAACTACCTTGCTTTACAGTTGTTTTAAGGCATAAAGGAAAAGCTAGTCTAAGGGAACTTGCCTTGTTTTTTGACCACATCATCCTCGTTACTTTTCTCCACACAAAAGCATGAATGATTTGTCTTTCCACCACATATTATCTTTCCAACTTGATTTATCCAATTTGTGAGGATCTTCATGGATTTGGAAAATCTTTTTTGCACCTATGGGGGATTTGACTTGTTTTAGTAAGCCTGCTTTTTTACCAATTCGAATAGAAACCTAGTGCTTTAAAATATCACATGTAATTATATATTTGAGCAGACTATTACTTAATATGGTTGGATAATGTACACTTATTCAATACAAGATTAAGTTATGCTCCAATTTCAGTCTCCTTTTGTGTGAATTTTGCATGTTTGATTAGCAATTTTGTGAGTGTAATTGTTCTATCTCTTGGGTTAAATTTCCACATGGTATTAGAGACTTTGTAGATATATTTATCTCCTTCCAAATTATTATTGCAGGTTCAACATCACTGACTGAGAGCACATTCTGCTAACTGAAGGGCATAGGAGCTGAGATATGGACCAGTCTTAAGGGATTATCTTGACTCCATTCAGTTTCTTCGAATGGAAAGATGAGATTGAGATATTTTTGAGAGGTAAAGGTCTCTATAGGGTTACCATGGCTACTGAGGTAGATCCCAATGCATATATAGAGAAAATCAAATGGCACAATAGTCATATACATAATAATGTCATATACAAAGTCATATCTGAGGATGCTATGTTCAATATGCTGGAACACTAGCTCCTTTAAAATATTTGAGTACATCATATGATACGGGTACTAGACCACATATATTACAAAGGTGGATCAAAGCCACAATATACAATAATGATGAGTCTTCAAAGATCTGGAAGCTGTGTACATAAATGGAACATAATCTTGCGCAACTTAGTCCATAGGTGAGGAAATAAGGTCTTCATAAACTATCCCAAAGAACCAATACAATCCAAGCCATGTGAATAAATGTAGGTTGAATTCGAACATGGAAAGGATTCAATAGTTTTTCAATCAATAAGTAATAATTGACAACTGAAGCAAACGAATTCACCAATGATGAAAGTGAATCCTGAGGTACGATCGTCAAAAATATAGGTCTTCATCATCAGGAAGTACTAAAATGGAACCATGCTGTGATAAGGAAGGCAATAGATCCTCTAGTGGATCGCAAGAGTGACTAGGAACTGGGTAAAAGAAGGGAGACACAATAGATAATAGATATAACAATGATGGGATCAGGATAAAGATCAAACAATGGGTTGAATCCTTGAACAGTAAGCATGACACAGAGATGACCCAAGGAAGCATTTTACTCATAGATAGAACAAATAGAATTATCTATCATGTAGGAGACATGATCAGATTCCCCAGGTATAACGGACAAGAGGAGGAGTAGGAAACTCAAAGTAATAGTTGAACTGAAAGCAAACACTGAGACATGGGCATCGAAAAAGACAGAGAGTGCTATGTTCAAGGATAACATGCTGCCGCTACTGAAAACAAGAGAAAACTTCTTCCTTACCTTCCCTGTTAAATTTTAACGAGTCTAGGAAATTCAACTCGAATCCCTCTTCATTTTTTAACAAGCTTGAAGAGATGGGAAAATAATGCTTAATAGTGTCACTGATTTGTGGATTTAATGAGCCCGAACTAGTACATGCTCAGTTGGTGTTTTCACATTTAGAGAGTTTGAAAACTCCAAAGAAGACTCCAGGGGGGTCCTTTTTCATCCAATTTAGTCTCCTGAGGCTGAAAAAGTATAAAACATACCACATAAGAACTCTCTTAACTTACGTAGAAGAAAAGGTGAACCTTTTTCGTACTTAGTCAGGGAGGTCCGAAAAAAGGTTAAATTACCACCTACCCAACACTCCTTCCAAAAGAACATAAAATAGCTTGAGTTTTACAAGTGTGAAGGAAAGCAAGATCACTCGGAAAGATCCATTTGATTACGAGAAATGGGGATTACAACAAGAAACTCGTTGCTTTGTTCTTAAATGTTTAACGAGCGTGACAAAGACGCAAAGTACACTCGAAATCTTTTTCATGTTTTGAGTCCAGAGCATGAAAAAGAGAAAACTAAGCTCATATCGGGCGTTCCTTTTCCGTAAATTTAGTCCCTCAGGTCCGGAAAAGTGATAAACCTATGCCTGAGAGTACTCTTCTCAATTCAAAATAGAAAAGAGAGGGATCCTTTCTCGTATTATTCTGCATGGTCCAAGAAAGAGATAACCTACCACCAATGCGGATGCCCATTCACATATTCTTAACGAGCTTGAACAAACGAGTTAACTCGGCAGTCAAGTCTGTTTTGAAGGAGTCAGACCTGAGCCTAAAGAAACTCCATAAGGGCGGGGAGTCCTATAAAGGGATAGCTTGTAAAAAGAGATTCCAAAGAAGCTCTATTTGGTGTGAAAAATAGCTAAAAGGATACCCCTGTACTTGAAACAGTTGTGGCATGAGTATCAAAGAACAACATAGGTTTTAAAGGAAGATACTCATGAAAAAAGGGCCCTATCCATGAAAGAACAATGGTAAAAACAAGGAACTAATGGTTTATAATACCATAGTCCGTGGAAAAATGTTGATTGCTAAGGTTAATGTGGATTGAATATAGATGCCAAAAATGTATTGGAAATGACAAAACCACCCTATGGGAGCAAAAAACACTTTATGATGAAAAACATGTTTCAAGGCAAAAGGAAATATGGTATTAGTTAAATATATTTCAAACTATAAGAAAAAACCCACTTTGAGAAATAAAATTTCTATAAATAGTTCAAAATCAAAACAAAACTCACCATTTGAATTTTTAGCCATAAAAAGCAAGTTTTTACCTCTACCTTCATTTGATCGTTGTGGACAATCTAGTGGACGAAATCAAATTCTACAAGTTCCAGGTAAGCCTACACCTCAAGATCTTCATTTTGATCCTAGCAATTATGAATTTTGAGTCCCAATTTCATTATTAAAAGCATCCTAAAGCATGTCATGGCGCGTACGCGGGTTCATGGTGTAAAGACTTACGTACACGCGTTCTGTACCCGGGTTTCCTGTATAGACAGTCGTGTACAGTATGCGACATGTCTAACTAGACAGTCGCGTGTACTGCATGAAGGATAAAAAGTTAATTTTAGTCAAAAAAAATTGAAATTTTATATGAAATTAATGAATCAAATTACTTGTTTTGCTAGGTGTGAAGATGGTGTTGGAATGGAGGGAACGGGAACATGAAACAATGGACCAAGAAGTGCTCCAAAGTGCGGCCACTATACATGCATTGCGAACAAGTGGGTTATTAAAGTTCTTTTGCACATCACCCATGCGGGCCAATGTATGCCTATTGGAGTTCATGATAAACAATTGGGATCACGATTTGGGGATGTTTGACCTACAGGGTGAGACTTTGGAGATTACTACTGAGGACATGTATTTCATTACCGGTCTGTCACGATGAGGAGCACCGGTCAACTTAGAGGGCACCGCCAGGGGCGGTGACCCTTTAAGTGTTCAGAACTACATAGATGTGTTTTGCACACCAGGTACCCAAAAGAGAGGGAGTTGTGTCCCTATTGCACATAGCCGTGACTTTACACTACAGGTACTTACGAGCACCATCATGAGGATTGCAGGATCCTCCTCATTACATTTAGCTACATGGAACCAAATGAGGTTAGTGGTGTATTGTATGCATGGTGCCCTCTATGATTGGTGTTCGGGAGTTGTCCCTATCATGAAAAGACAACTTTCTGATTGCAAGAGAGGAAGGCGAAAGAAATTTGGTTATTCTAGCATATTGGTTGCCTTCTTCAAGAGAGAGTACCAGGGTTGAGCCCCGCCATACCTCTACTAGTCCGATCTCCACGTCAGTCGAGGCTGAGCAAATGGGGAGACATCTTCCTCCATCAAGGAGGAGGAGACACAGTGCATAGTGTATACGATGATGATTTCTATATCTGGTGGGAGCGACAGCTACCGGCACTAGAGCAGTTTCCATATGCTAGCATGGATTTTCGAGGTGACCTGGACCTTGTCCTCCCTCCAAGAGGAGCATGGGGAGAGCTAGGTAAACAATTTTTAATTTTTAAACATTTTTAAAATTTTTATGAATTTTAAAATGATAGATATATACATATGTACAAGTCTTAATCCTATAAACTTGTCAAAATGCAGATATTAGACCAATCCTCCCTTAGGGGCATCCATGCATGTTTGTTCATCCTGTCATATACGAAGACCCGGGGCTAATCAGGGTTCTAGAGGGGAAGTTGGCCAGGATTAACCAAAGAGTTCCCACCTTGCGGATAGAGCATATCCCGACCGCCATGCAGGAGTTCGTTGTCGAAGTTCCACCGGTCTGGTTACGCCTTTTCAGGTGAGTGGCTAGAGAGGTTCTTGTATACATAGATGTTGTGGAGGATACCAAAGCTGAAGAGGATGAGGAAGCTAGAGTACAGAGAGACAATGGGGACCAAGGTGGTCCTGCTTAGATCTAGGACATTTTGATGGACTGCGATCCACATTTTTGTATATTTTTGTATATTATACCGTTATGACGGGATTTGAGGATCAGAATCGACCTATCTATGGACAGGTATTTTACACACACACACACACACACACACACACACACACACACACACACACACACACACACACACACACACACACACACACACACATATATATATATATATTGTTTTTGTTGTTGTCAGTTTATTTACATGTGTTTTTTATGTGCATGCTGTATATTTTTATGAAATGTGTGTTAAATGCCAATCTAAAATGTAATTAGCATATGCATCAGTCAATGAATTCTGATTTCGTGGAATGTGATTGAATACAATAACTTCAAAATTTCTTTCTAATAATTGAATTTGCATGAACTGACGTAATAGGATAGGATTTTGTACCTGATAAGCTCGATTGAGCTGGGAGACCACCAACTGAGAGTCTAAACGGACCTTTAGCTGGGTGATACCACGTGACAAAGCATCCCATAGAAGCTCAATTACAACCCTATACTCAGCAACATTATTAGAAACAAGACCTAAACAAGCGCCTCCTGCGGCAACTAGTTGTCCTGAGGGAGAGTAAATGACCCATGCTGTTGAAGCTAGATTACAAGTATGGTGACTGGCACCATCAGCGAACCCTATATACCTTTCAGAAGACATCTGCAACAACCAGCAGATGGTATAAAAAACAAACCGACAACCTAATGTACATAAAAATACATACAAGAAAAAGTGCTAAGCCTAAGCATAGTACTTCTTCAGGTAGAGCCCATTTATAGGCTCGGGCAGCTTGTTCCCATCAAAATCAACTAACTCATATGCGCCCCTCTTCAAGACTTTTGATACGACATAAGGTCCTAACCACATGGCCTTGAATTTTCCTACCCCCAAGGGTTCTTTGTCTTGGTCCCAAAGCAAGACAAGTTCCCCCTCAGAGAAAACACAAGGTTTGACCAATTTATCATATTGATTTTTTACCCTATTCTTATGAGCTTGATTAGCAGACAGCGCATATATACGCTGTTCATCAAGGTTTTCTAAATGTACGAGACGTTCCTCAAGCTCTGTCGTATCAGGTAACACATGAATAGCTATCTTTAGAGACGGGATTTCACACTCAATCAGGGTAACTGCTTCCACTCCATAAACGAGTTGGAAGGGGGAGAAACCCCTAGCCATTTTTACGTTAGTTTGGTAATCCCAAAGAGTAGGATATAGCATGATGTGCCAGTTAGAACAGGCTGCATCAATTGTATGTTTAAGGATAGTCTTTAAAGTCTTGTTTACAGCCTCAACCTGACCATTTGCTTGCGGATAGTACGAAGATGAATGTTCTTGTCTGAATCCAAGCATAGTGGTCAGTTCTGTCATCATGCTATTTTGAAAATGAATGCCATGGTCAGTGACAATCACTTTGGGTATACCAAACTGTGCTATAATTTGATTGAATACAAAGAAAGCTGTTGTTTCCCCGTCGGCTTTAAAAGTAGGCATTGCCTCTACCCATTTTGTAAAATAGTCAACAGCGACAATGATGTATTTATGCCCCCCGGTTGAGGCTGGGTTGCATGTCACGTAATCAATCCCCCGTTTCATAAGGGACCTACCGAGACAACGGGAAATAATGGAGCAGGATGTGACCGCATTTTCCTGGTGTAAAGCTGACAAGGATGACAGCGCTTCACTGCTTCCACACAATCTTTGAAGATCATGGGACAGAAATAACTGGCACGTAGTATCTTCTGGGTCATCGCTAACCCAGATAAATGACCCCCACATGCTCCACTATGGGAATCATTCTAGACAATCTTCGCTTCCTCATGGGTAAGGCATCGACGCAAAATGGAATCTACCCCTTTGCGATATAATGTATCTCCTATGATGAGGTAGTTCTTGACATGAAGGCGTAATTTACGTCGTTCTTCCCTTGAGGAAGCTGCAGGATACTTCAAAGTATGGAGATATATAATAATATCCCCATACCAAGGATCAGAGGTGGATATCAAGAATATGTACTCATATGGGAATGAGTCATCTTCAATAGCTACATCTTCTTCAGTAGGAAATTTTGCTATAAGTTCAGAAAAAACTAAGGACTTCTTAGACTTAGCAGACTGAAAATCCAAGTCAAACTCTTGAAGAATGACTATCCATTTGTTAAATTTTCCCCCAAAAATCCGTCAGCATAAAACATATTGAAACGGATTCACATCCGCCACTACTATTGTGGTCCTCAGTAAAATGTAGTGACGTAACCTCTGAACAGCATAAATAGCTGCTAAGGATAATTTCTCAACGTGGGAGTATCTAAGTTTAGGTCCAGCCAAAGCAGGGCTCAGATAATAAACGACATGCTCTACAAGCTTATCGTCCTCCTAGACTAGTACTACCCCAATGGTCGACTCAGACGCGGCTAGATATAATATAAAATCCCTAGAATAATCTGGCGGACGCAATAAAGGTGCCGACAACAAAGATTTTTTCAATGCCTCGAAAGCAAGTTGTGTGGTTTCATCCCATACAAATGGGGTGTCCTGTTTGAGCAAGCGCATGAAACCCTTAGTAATCTTGGCATAGTTAACAATAAAACGTCGAAAAAAATTAGACTTTCTTTGCAGGCTTTGAAGTTGCCTGATAGAACGAGGAGGAGGCAGATTTACAATGGCCTCCACTTTTAATGGATCCACCTGAATGCCTCTACTAGAGACAATGAACCCGAGCAATATTCCTGACTCAACACAGAATACACACTTGTGGGGATTCAAGCGGATTTTATAATGTTTGCATCTCTCAAATATCAACCGTAAATGATTTGGATGTTGAATCCTCTTATGAGAATGTGCAGGCAGATCATTGAGGTATGGTTCGACAATGGCTTTAATATCATGGAAGGAAAAGTTCATATCCCGTTGAAAGGTTTCCCTATCATTTTTCAATCCAAAGGGAATTTTCTTGTACGCGAAGGTACCCCAAGGACAAATGAAAGCAGTTTTATGTTGGTCTTCCGGTTTTATTTGAATTTGATTATATCCGGAGAAACCATCCATAAACGAGAACACCTCACTTCCTGCACAAGCTTCTATAATCTGGTCTATAAATGGCGTGGGATAGTTATCCTTAGGACAGGATTTATTAAAATCTCTAAATTCAGTACAGACGCGAATAGTCCCTTGCTTCTTATCAACAGGGACAGGATTGGATACCCATTCTGTCAAAGCTATGGGATAGATAAAACCAGCCTTCAATAGCTTTTCAACTTCAGCCTTCATAGCCGCCGCTTTGCGCGGGTTAACGGGTCTTAAATTTTGTCGAACCGGTTTGGCATCAGGATATGTTAGGATTTCATGTTCAACAATTGATGGATCAATGCCTGGCATCTCCTCATATGACCAGGAAAAGACATTGCGGAATTCCTTAAACAGGGCAGTATAGATAGAAATCTCTTCAGGAGAGCAATTTGCACCTATGTATATGTTTTCCATGACATCAGGGTTTACAGAGATGTTAATAGGTATAGTGGTGGAAATATTTTCCATATTCCCCTCGGCAAAAATTCCTTCCCTGGGTAAGGGATTGATAGGTGTATCAACATCATCTGATTGTTTCAAACGAAACTCTTGATTTTCTATTATGCTTAGTTCTGGAAGAAAATAGGATCGATGGTGAATATCCTCACAAATCTTACCACATCCACTCATAGCTTCCAAAATGGCTTCATCAGAAGGTAAAACCATGTCTAAACAACCTATAGAGTGAAAATATTTTTCCGCCCATATGGGAAAATAGACTTCCTCTAGATATTCTGAGACTGTTAGAGGATCTGGAATGGGATCAACAGTGGTTTGAGTGATAGCTTGGTAAGCTACTTCCACTGCCGATAAGGGAACCTCTGGTTCAAGGGGGGAAGGGAGAACCCAAGGATTAGTCCTATCAACAACCATAGCTATGGACCTCCCCACACTAGTAGAACCAATATAATTAACTGGGGCTGGAAGATCAAATGTGCCCATCAGTGATGTGTACATTCCAACCCCCAAGATCTGTGCAGTAGGTTTGACCTGATCAACCAATGGCATAGCAGACTCATTAGAATCTAAGCGGCCTTTTCGAGTATAATCAAGTTTATCAATAGTAACCAACTTGCCCTCATGTGGAAAAACCACTACACAAAAAATGGTCGACGCAATAGCGGACATCACATAAGTCCAGTTTCTTCCCAGAAGCAAATTATAGTCCAAAGGAGCATCAATCACTTCCACCTCAACAGACACCACTTTGCCTGCCAGCTTAATTTCAAAAGCCGGTAGGATGCCATGTGGATGGAAGGACCTTCCATCGAAAGCAGTAAGTAGAGTGTTTGACGGGACCAGCTCTGGGGATCCGAGAGATTTCCAACAGGTCAAGGACATAACGCATGTAGAAGCACCCTCATCAACAATTGCCCTTCCAATGGTCTTTCCACCATGGATGACATCTATTGATAAGGCTACATGGTAAGGTAGGAGAATTTTAACATCAGACAAATGAAATTTCACCATGAGACTCGATGAGTCCATGCTTCCTAAAGCTGCTAAGAGGGCATCCCGCTGGGTGGGACAACTCTTTAGCACCTCCAAAGCTGACATTGCACACAGGGTTTGGGATAAATCTTCAAACACGAAGTAGTTTGAAGCATCTCTAGTGTTAGGGTTATGCAAGGTCTTCTTGAAAACACCTTTCAGTATTTTTGACATAGTTTCAGCGGGTTTCTCTATCGTGAGAGGGTTAGAAGTTTCACCTACAACTTTACCCTTCTCAGAAGTATCTTTCTTATAATTTTTATTCCTCGTCTGTAACAAAGTCGAAGATTGAACCATGTTGATATAGTTTGGATCAGGGGCATTTTGAGTGCCCCCTACTACATTAGAAGCTGAAGCAGAGTTTTGTCCTTGGGGAAAAGGATTCTTCAGGACAGCCGGTTGTTGAGCTTTAAGCAACTTCTGGGCTTGTTCCATAAGGGGACAAAGGTGAGTAAGGTGGTCCTCGTGGCACAAATTGCATGAGAACTTAACCTTCTTCTTTTATTTCTTTCCCCCATCAACATTGTTTGCAGGCTTCTGCTTGTTTTGGTTTCCCTCTCCTTTCTTTCCTCTCTTTTTCTTCCCATTGGGCTGCTGATTGCCCTTCTGAGAGGTTTGTGCAAAAACATTTGCACTCTGGGGGGAGGGGTCAGCCTTTTCTTCCTTCACCGTAGACTACTTGACAGACAACTGATGAAGTTGATTAGCCAAATATTCTATGGTGGGAGAGTTAATAGACCCAACCACACCATCGGCATGGGGTCCAGGCTTAGGCTTCTCCGCATTGTGTGTAAGCCTCGGTGCCTCAGGGATAATCTCATACAAGATCCCAGATTGTGAATAAATAAAATCCAATTGTTGGGCCCTGAGAATGGCTTCTTCTTCATTCGTCACTCCTGATATGGATACGTCCTTAGATATGTAGGGCAACAGGGATTTAAGGAACCACTCTAAAAGGAACTCAGGAGTGATAATGGCTTTTATAAGGCTCTTTCACCTCCTCCACTCTTGGATATGATCTGAGATGTGGGTAGCCTTGTTCTGCCTAAAGGTAGATAACAAGTCCGTTCCGAAAGCATATCGGACCGGAAGCTGAAAGTGGCTAAGAAATGCACTAGCCAAGTCCCAGAAACTACTGAAAGCAACAGAAGGCAATTCAATATACCATTTTTCCGTGGTACTTGTTAAGGTTCTCTAGAATAGCCTCAACCTAACTAAATCTTCATTCAGTGAATTCGAAGAACACCATAAATGGAATGTGGTGGCATGAGCCCCAGGATCTTCACCAACTTTTCCCTCGAATTTAGGGATGTCCGATGGCAATTTGGTGGGAACAGGTGGCCACGAGGGGTCATGCCTCACCAGGTCATTCATCAACTTTGACAAATCTGGCAAGTTTAACATTTCTAGGAATGAAAGTTTGGGTTGAACCGGGGTACTAAATGTGCCAGCCTAGGGATTAGAGGGACCTGCCCCCGAATGCCCATAGGTAAAGGTGGGGTTGCCCCCTGCCACCGGTTGCAAAGTGGGTAGATTACTCTAAAATGGATTCCATCTGTAAGCCACAGGATTGTGTGTGGGAGGAGCAGTATAAGAAGTTCGGGCCGTCCCAATTGAAACTGGGGTCTAAAAGATAGGAGCTGGTATCCCTCCGCTAAACAACGAAAAGGGAGAGCTCATAAACGGGGCCGAAATCAAAGTTTGAAAAATTTGCCCATAAGAGGTATTGTTCCCAAACTGCACTCCTACATATAAAGGTGATGGGCCCACGTATGGAGTGGATGGGGGAATATGCACCCTATTCCAAGGAAATCCTTGGATGAACGTCGAGGATCCTACCGGACCACTCTGGGTAGTGTATGGAAAGGAAGAAGGAATAGTAGGTATACTAGGAATCCCAGTAACCATATCACCAGAAATACCTACTAGGTTAGAGTGAACCGGTGGTTGAACCACCTAGCTCGTTGGAGTCAAAGGTGTAGAAGGTATACTAGATCTAGGGGCACTTACCAGGGGAGGTAGTACCCCTTCAACTAGAACGGTTGAGGTGAACACAAAAGAAATTTCTTCCACAGAAGACATAATCCTACCCATAGGGACACCTAAAACAGGTGAATCAAAAGGTCTAACATGAACGATCACATGATCGTTTAAATTAGTTATGGGTGTGTTAAAATTCCTTGCAAACTCGTCAGTTTACAAGTCTTCTATCTCAACTGTATCAAGATCAAAAGTGTTAGCTATAAGTTCTGGTTCGCCTAGAACTTCACTTATTCCTACCGGTTCAAATGAACCGTCCATGTCCAATCTCCGCCTTTCGGGTAGAGGTGGAGGTTCCAATGTGACGAGAGGAGGAAGGTTTCGTAACCTTCTTAACCTTCTTATAGGTTGGTCCTCCACGATTGAAAATTTAACAAATCAAACCCTAAGGCCAAGTAAACACAGAAAGAACCACAGAGCACACACTATAAAAAATCCTAAAGCCTCAAATAATCAATCAAGGGTGAAATATATGCTTTCCCAAAGAAAGTTGAAGAACAATTACTTGGCGTCCTTGAAGTGGTTCTTAGGCACAAGTGGAGGAATCACCCACCGCCCTCCTACACTTACAACAAGGGTTACCTTCCAAGCCCGTCCAAGGTGAACCAGAAATAGCCTTCCGGTTTACCTAGGTATGAACCCTAAATGTCAAGAGACTAAAGGCTACCTTAGCTATACCAGCAGTCTAGGGGGACAGTCACAAGCCTGACTCGTATGCATGGACAGGGTAGCTGAGCTCGAAACTCTGTCTAGGACAGAATCCCCAAATGCGTAAAAGTCCTAATTTATGTTTTGACAAGGAATCAGAGGGTTATCTCCTCAGTCCAATGCCTCCACGCGGCCTCGTGCTTGACTCCCTTTTGAGAGGAGCTTCCTAGATACAATTGATAAAGTCAAGGATTTACCTAAAGAAAGTTCCACTACGTCTGAATTTTAAAACTTATGGGAAGTTTACACTTCCTATCCCACAAGTATAGCTTAAGCTAGTAGGTGAAAGGCCCCTAAAAATAAAAATTACTAGTAAATTTTAATTATTGCGTTCATTTTAAAGGGATTTTCTTACTTAGAAGGAAATGGAGTGATGAACTATGGTGTTTTCGACTCGATAAGAAATAAAAAAGTAAAGGTGTATTTTTTCAAAGCAAATTGCCACTATTAAAGCAAACTTCTTTTTCTTTTTGTAAATATAGATTGATGAACAAATGTAAACGATAAAGAGAAACTAAGACTATGTTTTTGTAGTTTTTGAGATTATATTTTAAAACTGAAATGAAAACTACTTATGCAAAAGCTTGAAAATGTTTTTCTTTTCACTTTTTAAAAATGCTCAAACTCTACTATGCACCTAAAATGCACTAAACTTGAGTATACTTGGATCAAATAAACTATATAAAATAAGCAAACTGAAGTAAACAGGTCAATAAAACCAAGAATCAACCAACAAAGGGAGATGGGAACCCTAGCTTGGGTGTGTACAATGTCAAGAAATCACTGTAAAATCACAAAGGTAAGTGACAAACCAACCAATATCAAAAGATAGAATAGAAAAACAATGCCCAAAACCCTGATCACTGATTCAGACAGAGACACTTCAACCTATAACCCAAACAGGCCAACCTACTTCAAAATGCAAACAGAAGACAATCCAAACAAAAGAAACCTAAGGGCTTTACGAGAAAGCACAAAGTGTGGTCACCAAGGTCTTCAGACTAAATGCACAGTATTCATAAAGAAAGCCAACTAACAAACAGGAATTACAAAAAGACAGGGACAAGCAAACCCTAGCCTAAAATACCTATTTCCAATATTGTATGCGGCTGTGTACAAGGGCAACTTGCGTACTGTACGCAACTATCGAATAGAGAAAACCGTGAATGAAGGCCTCTGTACACGACTGTATATGAGAGCAACCTGCGTACACGTACAAATTTTTTCTCAAAAACAAACAAAAATCCACAAGGATTTCAAACACTATGGCAAGCATGAACCAGGATAAAATACCACACACAAACTTCAAAGCAAAGACTTGTCACGGGTGACAGAAACAACCTACAGCAGTCTGGGCTCCCCAGCGGAGTCGCTAGTTCTATTGTATAGGAATAAACACCTTATAACCAAAGGTCTGGGGTTACCAACATACTCATAAAACTTGCAGGAAATTAACTCTAGAGTAAATAAAAGGAAATAAGAGGATAGAATGGACTCACCCGATACACGACGGTTGATCCTAGATTTGTCTTCTTTCGCTCTGCTTCTTCTCCAAATCCTTCAAGGATGCTTCTCCTTCACCTATCAAGAACAAATCCTCCAAGTGCAAGATGATACATGTATATAAAACAAATTAGATAAATCATATACAGAGTGCTTAATCATAAGTATTCATCAAACCATAATACATGAAAGACCTTCAAAACACATATGGAAGAAGAATTCTCTTTATTAATAATAGTGAATGAGTTCATATTAAAACCCAATGCCTAAGACAAGGACTCCTCTGCAACCAAAGGATTCTGAGTTCCACTGCTCCAAAGACTTCTGAATAGACACCACCAGCATAACTTTGCTCTCCAAGTATGATTGATTAATACCCTCCCCAAGGCCTTTATTTATACTTAGTGAAATAAGGCAGTTTCGAGGGTTGAGGAGGTTAAGACAGTTAATATGGTTATGGTTAAGGGCTTAACAAATCTCAAATAATAAAGATTTATTATTTTTAATGTCAAAGGAAGGTATACACGGGTATTAACACTGGAAACTCGCGTATGAGACGCAAGTTTCTCTAAGGGGAGCCCGCATACAAATCTGTACATGAGATGCAATTATAGATACTCATGTACAACACATGACATGCTTTAATAAAAAGCGCGTGTGTACGTGATTTGCATATAGGAAAAGGCACGTACAACACTTGACATATTTAAAGGTAAAAATAACCAGCTGGATGGATGATAAATGTAGTTCATAATATGCCCATCTATAGTGTTTTAGGCAACCTTCAATCCATAAATGTCCTTTTGTGTTCCAACATAGGGAATGTTGGCACTTGGATGGAGAAGTGCCATTCAGGTAGATAACAAGAGATGAGGCCTATGATCTTTTGTGTCTGAGTATTTCAAGAGACCTCCTCTTTCATCTTGATTCATTGACATCTCCTAATGAGGTGTGGGAGAAGCTTGAAGATATTTTTGGAAATATATATGAGATGAGAGGGCATCAAATCGAGAATGAATTGATCTCCTTAAATCCCAGTAGCTTCGAATCATTGCAACTCTATTTTACCAAGTTTAAGGCCCTTGTTTTGCAGTTAAAACAATGTGGGATTGAAAAGAAGGAGGAGAAAATAGTTTTGACCATTCTCTCAAAGATTGGTCCTGACTATTCAGTGTTTGTTTCGACCTTCTATACCACTAAATTGAAAGCTCGAACCTGGAAGATGCCTAAGATTTTTTATTTCATGGAATCCCTCACTCAGGATCAAGATAAATTGGTGATGATGGGCACCATCAAACCTTCCAAAGACCAAGATTTGGTTGCTGGAGATTTGAAGGTGGATTCAAAAAGAAAGAAAAAAGATAAAAATCCACCTGAGCAAAAGAGAGACAAGGCAAAGCCTCAAGAGGAGTCCTCGGGATCCAAGAAGAACCCCCAAAAGAATAAGAACAAAGGAGAAATGAGCAAGTGCACATACTACAGTAAGGGCTATCATCCTAAGAGTTCTTGTGTGAAAAAGCAGATAGACATGTTGACCCAACTCCTGGAGAAGAACATCATCTCCCTTCTTGATTGCTCAAAGAAGAGGGAAGGAGGATCAAATTTAGAAGACAAGGAGAAAGTACATGCAACCTTGGTTGCTGGCACCTCAAGCTCATCTAGTTTCATCATTGATTCTGGAGCTTCCAGACACATGGTTTCACCAAAAGAGATCTTCTCTTCTCTTGACATGTCGAATGATCCACCAATAGTTTTGGGAGATAACTCTCTGACTGGAAGTATGGGAAAGGGTAGGATTGATCTTGACCATGGTAATTTCAATAATGTGTTGTATGTTCCAATTTTTGCCTCCAATCTCTTGTCAGTGTATCAGATGACTCACACTGGGTCTCCAAATAAAGTCATCTTCTCCCCCAATGAAGGTTGAAATCACTGAGATTTCAAATGGTAAAGTCGTAGCAAAAGGTTTTGTTGATTACACTTCAAAGGTATACAAGTTTTCCCATTTTATACCCTACTCAAACCCCTCTGCTCTTCTTACTCTTGTTAATGAAGCAAGCAAGATTTGGCATGAAATATTTGGCCATATTAACTACAAGTATCTTTCTTATTTGAGTGAAAAAGACATGGTCATAGGGTTACCAAAGATCAAGTTTTCTAAGGGAGTCTATCAAGGTTGTATCCTAGGAAAACACCTAGAGCACAATTATGAGAGAGCTAGTCATGAGAGAACCTACGCACCTCTTGAGTTGATCCACAGTGACATTGCTGGTCCATTCCATCATATGTTAATAATTCAAGACAAATATGCACTCACCTTCATAGATGACTTTTCCAGGTATTGTTGGGTTCACTTCCTAAAGCATAAGTCTAAAGTTTTTGACCTCTTCAAAGTCTTTAGAGCCTTGGTTGAAAACCAGTCTGGGAGGAAAATCAAGATCCTCATATTTGACAATGGTGGTGAGTATGTCAAGTATAATTTGCAAATATGCAAGTATCTATATGCAACATTCTATCCCTTACACACCACAGCAAAATGGTGTTGCTGAGAGAAAGAACAGATCACTGAAGGATATGGCAACTTGTATGATGGAGGCTAAAACTTTGCCACAAAATTTTTGGGCTGAAGCTATAAAATTTGCATCCTATATCTAGAATAGGGTGCCACATAATTTTCTTGATGGTATGACTCATTTAGAAGCTTGGAGGGGGAACAAGCCAGATGTTGACCCTTTTCAGGATTTTTGGCTCAAAGGCTTGGGCTAGAATTCCAACTGAAAAGAGGAAGGCTTTGCAACCCCAAAGACAAGAGTGCCTATTTGTTGGGTATTTTGAAGATTCAAAAGGGTACAAGCTGATGAACTTTAGCACTAACAAATCTTTCATTGAAAGAAGTGTTCAATTCGAAGAAGAGCCTTTAGCAGCAGTTCAAGTTGGAGAGTCCTCTTCACCACCACAGCCATTGATTGTAAGTGAAGAGATAGCAGTTCAAGTTGGAGAGTCCTCTTCAAAAGGGTACAAGCTGATTAAATTTATCACTAACAAATATTTCATTGAAAGAAGTGTTCAGTTCAAAGAAGAACCTTTAGCAGCAGTTCAAGTTGGAGAGTCCTCTTCACCACCACAGCCATTGATTGTAAGTGAAGAGACAAATGAGTTTGCTTATTCTGATATTTCTGATAATGATGAATTAATTGAAAATCCTAACATACCTACAATACCAAATTGGGCATCAAGGACCATTCATGCAGCTGGGGAACTAGCTGGAAATCCTAATGACACTAGGAGGAATAAATCTCAATTTGAGAGTGCCCTTTGTGTGAAAGATCCTCTCTTTGCTGAGAAGTGTTATTTGATGATATATTCTGATCCAAAGACATATGAATATGTAGCACATGATCCAATATGGCAAACAGCCATGAAAAAATAATTCAGCTCGCTCCAGAAGAACAACACATGGGAACTGGTTGATCTTCCCCTAGGGAGAAAGCTAGTGAAGTGTAAGTGGGTCTTCAAAAATAAGTTTGCTGCTGATGGTTCACCTTTGAAATATAAGGAAATATTGGTATCCAAGGGCTACTCTCAAGTACATGGTATTTACTAGAATGAGAAATTTTTACCAGTGGCAAAGATGGACTCCATAAGGCTTGCCCTAGCCATTGCAGCTTCGAAGCAGTGGGAGGTACATCACATGGATGTAAAGTGTGCCTTTATGAATGGATATCTGAACAAAGAGATTTATATGTAGCAACTAGAAGTTTTTGTATCTAATCCATCTTTAGTGTGCATGTTGAATAAATCATTGTTTGGGCTCAAGCAAGCCCCCAGGGCTTGGTATGCCAAGATTGATGGATTTCTACTGTCATTGAGTTTTGTTCGATGCAAGTTTGATACTAATGTATATTTGAATCTGATTCATGGTTATTTAATGATTATTGTTCTCTATGTGGATTACCTACTGATTATAGGAAGTTCAAAGAAAGAGATTGCTTCCTTGAAGGATGCAATGAACCATGCCTTTTCTATGACAGATTTGGGATTGTTGAGCCAATTCTTGGGTCTCAAAATTGCTCAATCCCAACATGGAATCAAGGTTCATTAGTAAAAGTATGCTTCAAATTTTCTAAACAAGTTCAACATGAAATATTGCAAGCCAATCAAGACTCCATTCCTTTCAGGATTTAAGCTTGAAGAAGCAAGTTCCTCTCCTATGGTAAATAATACACTGTATAGGCATTTAATTGGGTGTTTGATTTATATTACACATACTTGACCTGAATTATATTATGCAGTTAGTGTGGCTTCAATATACATGGATCAGCCTCATGATATCCATTGGAGAGAAACCAAGAGGATCCTAAACTTTGTTCAGGGAATAAGGACTCATGGGATTTTCTACAAAGCAAAATATGACTTAGAGCTAGTTGGATTTATTGATAGTGATTGGGAAGGTGACAACATAGATCGAAAGTATACCTTGGGATATGTGTCCTTGCTTCTAGAAGGACCAATCAGCTGGTCAAGTAAGAATCAAAGTGCCATAACACTCTCATCTACAGAGGCAGAGTATAAAGGAGTTGTAAATGCAGCTAATCAATGTTTATGGTTGCATGGTATACCTTAGATAATGTGGATTCAAATCAGAGTTTTCAACAATCATATATTGTGACAATCAAATCACCATTCAAATCTCCACTGATATAATTCAAAGACAAATAACCAAGCACATTGAGATCCATATGCACTACATCAGGGAGCTTGTGCATGATGGTACCATTGCTCTACTCTACTGCACATCTTCAGAACAAGTAGCATACATCTTCACCAAAGTAATCTGTGAGAAGACCTTCATTAATCTCAAATCACTATTTGGTATTTCTGATCATGTGGTGAAGAATGAATGATGACAGAATTTCCAAAAAAAAAAATCTTGTCCATGTTTAAGGGAGGATTTTCCCACTAGGTTTTTGCCTCTTTCCTTGGTTGTATGGACATGCAGTATGTAAAAGGGTGACTAAGAATTGTTGCTAGGCCCTATAATTTTCTGATAGTTACTCATAAATTTAGGCTTAAGGGGGTTTGTTAGAATAATCAACCCATTGTTACCCATATTTGACATTAATTAAATCATTTTTGTCTTATTCCTAGAATCCTAGATTCCCTCTCTATGCTAGTTGACTTCTACATGTTCCTAGAAGTCAATTCCTGATAAATTGGGTCATGGAGTGCTTTGGAATCATCCTAGAAACATATTTAGCATTTTTTCTTTATTCTTGGTTCCTTAAAGTGCATATCTGATTTTTCTGAAAGCTACATTGCTTTACAGTTGTTTTAAGGCATAAAGGAAAATCTAGTCCAGGGGAACTTGCCTTGTTTTTTGACCACATCATCCTCCTTAATTTTCTCCATAAAAAATCATGAATGAGTTATCTTTCCCACTTTCTTTAGCTGATTTGTGATGATCTTCATGGATTTGGAAAGTCCTTTTTGCACCTATGGGGGGATTTGACTTGTTTTAGTAAGCCTGCTTTTTTACCAATTCGAATAGAAACCTAGTGCTTTAGAATCTCTCATGTAATTATATATTTTAGCAGCCTATTACTTCATATGGTTGGATAATGTACACTTATTCAATACAGTATTAAGTTATGCTCCAATATCAGTCTCCTTTTGTGTGAATTTTGCATGTTTGATTAGCAATTTTGTGAATGTAATTGATCTATCTCTTGGGTTCAATTTCCACAAAAGGAAGTGGAGAATTAAACCAGGATTAGCTCAGTGAATTTGGGTAGATATTGATGGATCGATTCTTCTGATCAAACAATGCAGAGGTTTCAATCAACAGAAATTTGGACAATCCAGATTAAAGGAGGAAAGATGGATCGATGATGGGAAAGAGATCACGAGGTGAATGTGAACAAGAGATAATAAATGTGCAAGGTTAAGTGAAGTTACACAGGAGATAGTATATTGATAGACGAGATCAAATCCACAAGAGATCTGATGATCCATATGAATTCCGCAAGTGAAAGGTGTAAGGAAAATAACGGATATGCAAAGTTAAGGTGAGATCCACATCTAATCTCAAATCAAATGCTTAGGAAGAATCCCACAAGATATTGATGACTCAGAATAATTGTGGAAAAGGAAATCTCAGAATCCCATTTCAGGAAAAGTTGAAGGCACTTCCACAATCCGCAATCTATAATCCGATTGCGGAAAGGAGTGTTGCAATCACATAATTGTGGAAGTCAATTTGGGAATTTGGGAATTTCCACAATCCGCAATCCGCAAATGCAGAAACAGAGTTGTAGAAATTCTTTTGTAGAAAGGAGCTTGCAGAAAGGTTGAAGTTGCATAAATACTCAGTTGTGGAGATACTAAGGTTGCGGAAAGACATATTTGTGGAAATATGTCTTACAGAAGGAATTGTCTTGCGGAAAGACAATTGCAGAGAAGCTAGTTTGTGGAACATAAATTTGCAAAATCGAGCCTGTGGAGATAGAGCTACACAATAGAGTTGCAGAATAAATATTTGAAGAGAAGACAAATTTAAGTTTTCTATGTAGATAAAACTATATCCTGGGGAAAGCAATTTGGATATGGTGATTTTGGGTTCCCCTATGCGCCACTCCAACTCATCCTAGTAGTTTAGTAACTCATATGACACTTGTCCTCTTCCTCGTGCTTCAATTATTTCCCCAATTCGAATGATTTCCTTTATCCCCCAAATTTTCCCTCTTTGTGGCTATTTTTATCCCTGTCATGTCATATTTGTCATAGGTCTGCAATCAGGTATGAATTTGTTATATTTTTCATAGAATATTTCATCATAGTTGTCATAGAATGTAGGGAATCTCCTTCCAAGCGGCACACATTGTCTTCCTAGTCTCTTCCTCTTCCATGGGAGTTACTTCCATTCACCAATTCAAATTCCTTCTCTCATGATATACTACTTGAAATCTCTTCACCTCCCAAGAATATTCCATTCCCCATAAATTATAATTTGGATGAAGGTTATGCCAAGTGTAGGGAGGAATCAAGCCACCCAAGGACTCCATGATCCTCCAAGTGTCTCCATGAACCAAGGCCACTTTATTTTCTCCACGTTTATTATTTATATGACCCAATTTAATGTGGATTTGATAAACTAAGGTCCTCTTGGGTATCAAAGCTCCCTTATTACAAAATTTTATGCCTCCAACTCAACCTAGGGAACTAATAGGTTGGTGAAACATTATTTGCTAGTAGTCTTATTTGGATGGGGACATGACAGTTGATGAGTGAAAGGAAAAAAACAAATTCATCCTTAACTATCAATTGTTCTTGTCCTATATTTTTAAACTCAATATCATTTTCAAACATGGAATCAAACTTTAGTTTCCAATTATCCATATTTGTGTGTTATATACAATGATCAATTTGATCAACCATCGCTTGTATATTTTGTTCTTCATGCAATTGGTTGGAATACAATCTTGTTTTTCTAAAGTACCAAGAAAAAAATCTTATTGGGTGTTGTCTCCTTCATGTTCTTCAATAGGAAAATCATTTTGGTTTTCAACACAAATAGTTTCAAAATAAACATCTCCATGCACATCATCTTCTTGCCACTATGGGGTGTTACCATCATGAAATAGTTCACTTCCTACAATCTTCATGTATACACTTTCAAAATTTTGATTTTCACAAGCTTCCTGGACATTATTTTCTTGTAACAAATATTTAGAAAATGAAAAGTATAGATAATAATATAACTAGTCGTTCTCATATTCCTGTTTATCATTCGCAACAAAAATTCCATGGATTTCAACATTAAGATCCCGATTGGTTTCATATTCAATCAAAGGAGAAACTACTGCTTACCAGAAGTTTTCTTGATTATCTTCGCAGCTAGTTGTCTCTATTATTTCCTCTTAATGTTTAAAATGGTTCTCATGTAAATTTTCTATGAACTCATCATCCTTAAACTCTTCACTGCCATAAAAATTCTCAAGGTGTTGAATAAAACCTTGAAAATGCTCACAACAATTTTTTACTAGCAATAAAGATGAGCAAGATTCCTTACAATTCTCATAGAAAACTATATGAAAATATTTAAGAGAATACAAGATACTAGGTGGAATATTTTCATACTAAGATCTAGCATTTCCTTCCAAAGTAGCCATGAACATATTCATGAGACATTATTCATACCATTCATCCTTTATCTTACATGCATGCATATAAAATTTAACCAAATGCAAGGCAGCATCATCTCCTTCCTCATCTTTGAATTTGGGCAGATATGTTTTCCAGTCTACATTAGGCCTTTCATTTGGAAAAATTGGAATATGTGAAAGATGCAAAGGAGCATACCTTCGAGCAACTAATCCATCTTGAAAACAATACAGTCACTAAGAACTTTTTCAAACTACTGATTTTTTGAAAAGTGGAGTCTCTCGATGAAATATGTACAACATGTTCATGTTTGATCACTGTTCACCATCAGCAATCAGATCTAAACACTGAAAAACATTTTCTTCCTGGGAAATATGATGCCTTCGTCTCCCCGAATATGACACCAAGATGTTAGCACTTACTAATTTCTCTAGGTTGTAGCAGAAAAACCCGTAAGGTAACCTTTTCAAACCTAATTTCGGATAGAGTTTGGTCTTTCCAACCAGAGAGGGCTCTCTCTTGGATTTAGGATGAATTTCTAGTATGTTTTAATATGAAGGAGTCTAGAACTGTAATGAGGACAACGTCTGGTATTTTTGTTAGCTAAGTTGAGATGACAAAACCATTGGGTGGACGGTCAAATGATAAACAATTAATGATGATCAAACTAAGAATGAATAAACTCTTTTCAAATCTAAAGATAGTTAATGTTCTATGACAGGAAAATTTTTGTTGTAGTATGGGGAGTAGAAGGAAAACAACATTCCAATAAACTTAAAGCACCGTTAACGATGAATTTCATGTTCAACTTTAGATGAAAATATGGAGTATTTGATTGCACTATTTTTAGAGCATATATATCTCAAATGAATTCCAAAACTTTCACTTTCAACCAAATACTTGAAGAAATTCAATTAATGAGAAAAAAGGTATAGGAAAAACTAACAACTAATGATCACAATACGAGATACGCATATACACATGATCCTTGAAACACATCATTTTCATTCAATCTGAAAATTTGTATTAAACTTCAAAATACAATCCAACAGTCTTGTTTCAAAACCACTCAAAACCAACCCCTAGATCATTGTTTTTTTCTAATATATATGAAAATATTACATATTCTTGTGGAGGATTCTAAATCCTCAAAAAATTCTAAAATAGGAAACAGTTGCAAAATATCTGAGTAAAATAGTCTAGTTCCCACAAATTAGGGTTTTTATCCTGGAGCATCCAATACACTTTTTACAAAAAAGGATTCTTGTGATTTATCAATATTTTAATGTTCTCCATGCATCACATCTCGCGTGTATAGGTAGAATCTCCAATTGTAGTCTAGAAGTATCCAGTAATTAAAAACATGTAAATTTTGCAGCGAATAGGAACGCAATGAAAAGTGTTTCTCAGATGGTTTTGCAACAAACTCTTTTTCACTATGAAAGGCCTTTGTGAGCCCTTATCCCTTCAAAATTGATTCTGGAAATAGTGATATTGATCATATGAAAAATTTTACAGCTCCTAAGAGATTTATACTTTTCCACTTTCACAACATTTATCTTCTTTTTACCTTTTAAAAACCAAAACCTGCCAAATAAGTAGCAACCCTGCAACATCATGTATTTTCTTCATAATTTGATGAGATCAATATGGCACTCATTCCTTGAAGGTGGGTGACAGTTGTAACAACTCCATATCATCTATATCTTTCTAGAAAACAATATCTATATATTTCTCAATGAATTGGGGACACTGCGAAATTTGTTTCAAGGAGACTTCACAGTGAACCATGGACGTTGCGAATTGAACTTTTTATTGTTTTATTTGATGAGATAACCCAAAAATTAAAGAACTTACCACCTAAAACCTTCTTTATCAAATCCATAATTGATTTGTATCCTCATAAACCACCTAGAATCCCAATTACATCTCTTTGAAAAAATTTCAAAGACCAAAACAATAGGTTTGGCTTCTTGTTCATGAAAAATGGTATGCCAAGATGTTTCTGAAAACAAACATAGCTCAACATTCCTTCATAACCTTAGGTCTTGAAAACTTTCTTTATACATGAAAAAATTCTTTAGGAAAAATTAGAAAGCTACCTTCCTCGAGCAAAAATTTAATATGGTTTAGCATTATTTTACCTTGAAGTCCTTCAAGTTTATTCCTCAACAAGGATCTTCAAATTCCTTTTTAATACTGTGCTTTTCACCCTTTCCAATTCTTCTTTCAAGGATCTATTATCTTCTTGCAAATTTGTGTTCTATATTTTCAAATTAAATAGTCTCTTTCTAGTGGTTAACCATCTTCTGACAGTTTACTTGGCATTCTTAATCTTACCCTCCATATCATTCATCTCAGCTGCTATCTTAGTTGCATGTTCCTGATGAGCTTCTTTCTAGTTTTTATTTTCTTTCTTTAGTTGGACTAACATCAACTGTTCTTTCTTAAGCTCAATCTTAAGACCCTTATTCACATCATCATCTTCTAGTTTCTGGTGCTCGAATGGTACTTTTTGTTCTGCAGGAACTTCTTCTTCTAAATCGTCTATGGCTAGATTTATTTTTGTTGATTTAGTTAAGGGTCTCCTTGGTGCATGGATTATTTATCTTTAGGGGTAAATACTAAATACTAGGTTTTTTTTCCTTTCTGCTTCTCTTTAGTATTGTCATGGATTTCATCTATATCTTGGACCTGTTTTTTTCATTTTCCTTTATTCTCTTTTGATGAAACTACTCTTGTATGGGTGTCTTTATGAACAGGGGAATGTGTCTTTTTTTTGGCACGAGGATTGCCTACAACTTCTCCACTAAAACCTATTGATATTAGAAAATATTCCCAATCCAAATCCTTATGTTTTAACTCTTCTAATACCTCAACTTTATCAAACCAAAATGGAACAATGAATTCTCAAAGTTTTGCTTCTTTCCCTGAACTTTATCTTCCATTTTGACTATACTCCTATGAATATAAAAGGGTGTTTCCATAGCTTTATTACCTGTAAAATGCATAAAATTCTTGATGTGAAAGGCTAGTGAAATTGATCCTGAATGTGTTCCTTTGGAACTCCAATAAACAAGGTTTCATCTTTGCACCCAGCTTAAGAAATTGATTGCAGAAGGAAGCTTCAATACCCATACCCTAGAACCACTTTTCACCATCCTTGGGCATCCCTGTAGCGACTAAAATTGCTCTCTCTGATACAAAAAATTTCAACAAGCCAATCTTAGTATGCACAGCATCATAATTCAAGGAAAATTGTTTTGATACCTCCATATTCCATCCTTGTAACTTCTGGAAAAAAACCTAAGCAACTAGTCTTTTGAAACATCTCAACCACAGATGGATATGACTCTATCAGCTTCATATCCTAGGGTTCATATCTGACCATTTCTCATTCTTTGTTATATTTCTTATTTTATTGTCTAACCATTGTGGAAAAACCATACTTTACCTTTTTAACGGTTAATTATGGTATGAAAGACAAGATTTAAGAAGTCATAATGTCAATTTCCTGTATGTTGTGAAATATCATAACTTTTTGCAGCGTGTGCTTTACCTAGTCATCAGGATCCATTATGACCCTTTCAGAAATTCAAAAGGAAATGATTACATTTTGACCTATGATGAATACTCATGAGTAACCTTAACTTACCCCTCATAAACGTTTTGGTCATGGACTCTCTAGGACCAGAAAATGGCTTTTAGGACCAAAATTTTAAAAAATGACCACACCAAGACCCTAACTAGACACAAATTAATTTCAAACTCTGTGACTAACATAAACCTTTGAACCCAAACTTAAAATACTATTGCAAATTTATGGTCCATAGTGGATTACTATGCACTAAAACGTCCAACAACAAGGTAAATCCACCCAAGTAAGCATAAATGCTCCCCAACAAAAAATGAATTCACTCAACAAATTAACAAAGAACAATTGGTTGTGAACTCCACAAAGAATGGCAACAGCCACTCCTCGAAATTGAATATTTTACCGGGCGTCAAGTAAAACAATAGTTGTACATAGGTCTTTAGCTAGAATGGTTTATGGTGGTGTCTTTTTTTTACCATGAATGTGATGTTGTAGGTATCATTGCTCACGATGATGAAATTTGGTAAAAATGGTGCTTATTGTTGTTGCAAATATAAGAATAATAATAATGTATTTGTATCCCAAATATTCCATAGCTTATCTCAAACCAAGGTATAATGCAGTGGGTTATCACCATTTTGATTTCTATACATCATAGTGGTTAAAATTATATTTGTTGGTTAAAATAAGACAATATTCTAGCTTCCCTCATCATAGCATTGTTGCTTGTTGCACATCAACAATCCCAAATCATGTTGAATATGACAAGGTGTCTTTATTATCTGCACTCTATGTCTATCAAAATCGACATTTAATTGATAAAATGTAGCAATAGATTATTGTTCTTGAATAATATTTGAATCTAGTGGGTCATTTTAGTGCCCTCTCTCATCTCCACTTATATGTCCCTTCTTTTAACTCCATTCTTCAAGGATAACTATTATAGTTTGAAAATAATATCAAACCCATATTTGCAATCAAATAGAACAAAATAATGATAGTGCTCTTGTTGAGCTCTTATCATCGATACAAACAAGTGTGAAAACCTCCTTTAGGATTGAAAACATAGGTTTCCACATTTACTAAACATCAAAACCATACCAATGATACATGAATGTTGGAACTATTTTAGACCCCCAAAAATATTCCCACTAATTGTACTCAAATTTATTGCTGTTGGAGGTTGTGACAAACAGACCATTGTAATACCAAACATTCTTCAAATGCTACAATGGATGTATTCTTTAAGGAAAATATGGAAAGGTGTGGATTGAAAAAAAAATTGAAATCAACACATCTCTTTAAATCTATTCAATCAACTTGAAGATGTTCTGAGTTAGGCAAGCAAGGATCAATCAAGAGAAATATTTTGCTAGAAAATGGCATTAGTGAAAGCTGGATAAAAAATCCCCATGTTGTTGTCACTATCATTCTTTCAACCAACGTCCATGGATATGGATTTTATTGAATGTGGATGGTATCATCCAAATACTTAAACATATTGTTGTATAAAGTACCAATATATTAAAAAATTATCTACAAGATGACATCAATTATTTCAAATATGTTTGTTGTGTTAAAAAAAGCACAAAAGACTATCTTCAAAATCTGTCCAAAATTCCTTTAACCGGTTGAATTTCAGATCTCATAACTGATAGGTTTGATGTGCTTGAATGGATGTCTCATAAATGTTGCTACAAAAAAATAATTGTGGAAATCCCTCTTTGTGAAATTATAAATCACAGGTGATCATCAAGATGAGTAATACCTTACAATGAAAGAATTAGGAAGAATGATGAATTGCAGTGTAAAACCTGTTAAAAAATGTACTATGAAATTAAGCAGATAATAAACACTCAATTGAAAACATAAATGGTAACAATTTCATTAATGTGTGTATGAACAATACATAATACAATGGACGAAATTTGAATTGCATAAGGGGGATTCAAATCCCTGACTGTAAACATGAATAGCATATCAAAAATCACCATTGTAGACTTCTCTAGTGCACTCCGAACAACTAAATCAATTAATAATCATCTAAGTAAGTCATGGTAGGAGTACATGGTCACCTTTATCATGAAATCATGAAAAATGGTGCATTAGGAGACTTGGCTAACTGAAAGTGGCCATTGGAGCTTGACTCCACTCAGAAGAGGGTGAACTAAAGGTGAGACTCCCAGAACGTTGAGTTGGATATTAAAATATAGTGATTGGTATCCATATCTCCTAAACTCATGCATGAGGGTGCATCAAGTGGCTCGTGGGCCCCAGATAACATATACATAACACTAGGAAATCAATAGCATCATCATAAACTAGGAAACTGACAAAATGACTAAGGTGGAGGAGGGAGGATTATTAAATAATCCTATCACTCCCCCTTAATCCAAACTTGGATAACCTAGGCCCTGGAATTGATACCAAAGGTCATCCATAAAAGATAATGAAAAACTAACTACTCATGAAACTAAGGAAATGGGGGAAACCTCATGGGAACAAAACCCCCCCCTAAAAATTGAGCAGTTCGGGAACTCAATCAAGCCTTCACACCAAGAAAAGACTTGAGATATATAACTATATTCTAAGTGAAATAATTTGTAAAAATTTCAACAACTTGCTTCTCTGTAGGGAAGTAATGTGGTGTGATGGACCTGTTGTGCAATAGTTCCCTGATATAGTGCATATGAACCTCGATTTGTTTGGTCTGTTTCTTATCTATTGGATCACTGGAATTATTAGTTCCACTTTTATTATCATAGAAAATGTCTACTCAATGATAATTAAAAATTCCAAACTCTGTCAGAATCCCATTTAACCAAAATCCTTGAATGGAAACATTCACATCCCCCCTATACTCTACTTCAGCTGAAGAGAGTGCAAGAGTTGCTTGCTTCTTTCTTGACCAACAGATTGGCCTTGATCCCAAAATAAACACATATCTCAAAGTATATTTTATGTCAATACTATCTCCAACCTAGTTTGAGTTAGGAAAACCAACCATATCTAACTGAGACCGCTAGAATAGTGAATCCCAAACTCTCTAGTACCCTGCACATAGTGCAAGATGCACTTTACTTCCTTCCAATGTAGCTCATGTGGTTCTTGCATGTACCTTGAAAAAACACTAAAAACATAAGACAGTTCTGGTCTCAAATGTGTCAAGTACAATAAGCTATCAATTAGTTGTCTATATAGAATGCTATCAACCAAGGGAGTGCAACCACCTTCTTCCAATCTGATTCCAGATAGGAAAGGAAAATTTAATTCTTTGCAATCAATGATGTGGAATATTTTTAGCAAGTCAAATACGTATTTGGACTATGAAAACATTATCCCTATATATTTTCATTTACTTCAACGCCAATAAACTACCTCAGTAACCCTAGATTTTTCATGGAGAAAGCTTTGCTCAAATCTGACTTGATGTTCCTCAACCCAGTAGATGAACTGTCGGTGATGAGAAATTCATCCACATACATTAATATCAATAGTAAGCAACCTCCCTTTTGTTTCATATAGACATTGCAGTAAGAATTGTACCTTTCAAACCTTTGTGATAGTAAGAAGGCATCCATTATGGCATACCATGCCCTTGGGGGTTGATTCAACCCATATAATGATTTCCTTAGCCTGCATACGAAGGAAGAATCATCATTGTACCCCTAAATTTGTTTCATGTAGATATCTTCTTCCAAGTCACCATGTAGGAAGGAACTCTTCACATCCATATGATGTACCTCCCATTGTTTCGAATTTGCAATGGCCAAAACAATCCTTATGGAATCCATTCTTGCAATAGGTGTAAATGTCTCATTGTATTCCAAGCCGTGAAATTGAGAGTAATCCTTTGAAACTAAATGAGCCTTGTACTTGGTTGTAGATCCATCATATGCAATTTTGTTTTGTATATCCATTTTTATTGGAAAAGCTTTATCCCTAGAGGAAGGGAGACAATATCCCATGTCTTATTATTCTACATTGATTCATATTCCTCATCCATGGTCTCCTGTCATCTTGTATCATGGAAGGCCTCCTTATAGGATTATGGATGAGACCCCATCATCTTGAAGCACCTCTCTGGGAGAATTGGATCTATGTGACATAGTACAAGGTTCTCATATTGAAATTGAGATCTAGTTATCCGTCGGTCAGATGGGTCCCTATCCATGTTCCCAATAGCTTCAATGATTTTTTTAGCCCATTTAGACCCGGTATTGGGAGTAGGAGATAGATATGGATATGGATATATATATGATTGATATTCATACTCAACATCAATATCTGGTTCCACTTGGTCCTGATCTTCAAATTATGAATCTGAATCATCAAAAGAAACATCATTCTAATCTTCATCATGTGCAAATGGTGTAGGCAGATCAGATCTACTCTCCTCTTCAATTGGTTGCATATATTTCAATATATCTTCATTAAAGTGGACACTTTTTCAATGAATAATCTCATGGTTGAAATCTCCATCAATTTGTAAGATTTTGCGTATTTTGGATATCCCAGCAGAATACATTCGCTTCTCTAGGGTTGAAAGGCTTTTCTTTTGTCGTATGGTATTTAGACCATGCCTTGGAACCAAAAACCACCATATGTGAGGCATTATTCTTATGTACCATTAGTGTTTCAAATGGTGTGACCCCATTAACTGAATTGTGAGGTACCTATTATGTATATACGAAGAATAGTTCATTCCTTATGCCCAGAGATATGGTAGAAGATCCCTTGCTTCAAGCAGGAAAGTGCCCGTCTCTTTCAATGACCGGTTCTTCCTCTCAGCTACACCATTTTCTTGTGGTGTGTATGGGACATAATGTTGCATTTGGATTCCCTTAGAAGCACAAATATTTTGAAACTCTCTCTTGATGTACTCCCCTCCATTATCAAATCTTAGTGCTTTGGTCTTCTTCCCAATTATGTTCTCAACTGAGGCCTTGAAAACTTTGAAAGTCTCAAACACCTCAGACTTCTGATTAAGAAAATAGATCCAAAAGAACCTGGAATAGTCATCTATGAAGGTCAGAAAGTATATGGATCCATTCATAGAAGTTGTAGGAACTGGTCCTAAGACATCACTGTGTATCAAATCAACTGTGAAGGTATCTCTTCTTGCCTTCACAACATCATACTTTTTCTTTGGATGCTTATGTACCAAGCAGCCTTTGCAAATTCCTTGAGATAACTTTATGAGGAGCAATCCTTCAACCATTTCTTCATTATGTAGCTACTACAAGTACTTGAAGTTCATATGACCGAATCTCCCATGCCAAAGTTTGATTGTCTCATTGGCATGGGTCAAGAGGGAACTTTGATGTGAGTATGAAAAAAACTGTGAGAACTCATATGCCTTGGAGGCATGGTTTGTAGTACCTTTAGCTATCAAATTCCCATAAGAGATATTTGAGATCTCAACTATGTCAAGTTATAAAACAACTCTCTTTCGTGAACCTGTGTGTGTCATCTAGTAAACAAATAACAAGTTTGTTGCTAAAGAAGGTACATATAGAACATTGTTGAACACTCCATGTTGGTTTTTTACTATACCCATCCCTATACATGGGATTTGAGTATCATCTCCCATGTGAATACTTGGGCCATCAGTGACATCTAAAGAAGAAAATGACTCTTTGGAGGCAACCATGTGGTTGGAGGCTCCACAATCTACGAGGAAGGCTTGATATTGTGAAAATTCAACCTTCAAAGCCTGGAATATCTCATGATCACTTGTCTTATTTCCAGAATCAATCTTCCTTGCACCTTCTGGAAGGGAAAAGTGGTTATATTCAAGAATTTTGGCCATTTTATATATAATTTTGTTCATACAATAACTCTCTGGATGGTTTCCTTTCTTTCAATAGGTACACTTGGTCTTATCAAACCTCTTTTTCTTATCCTTCTTGGAACTTGAGGCTCTGTCTGATGGATTAAGATCCTCCATTTAAATCATTTTGTCTTGTTCTTGGATCAGGGATTCAGTGAAGGAATCATTAGAGGAAATTTGAGGTCTAAAATGGGCCTCCTGAGGAAAATAATAAAATGATAGTTAAAATAGTAAAATAATATTTATTAATTTTGGAGGAAGAACAAAAAAAATACATTTTTGTTCCTATTTTCAACATATCTCCCCTGGGGGTACTTGTTGGATTTAGAATTTAATTATGCATACAACCTGCTCTCGCTCAAAATTTGAGTAAAAACACAAGGAGACATGTTGAAAATACGAACAAAAAAGTAGTTTTTTTATGACAAATATGTCAATTCAACCATTATGGTTGACTCGTTTTATTAAAATTCTATTCTTTCTTGAATTCCAACTCGTCAAGAAATTATGATGGCTCATTTTCTTATAAGGCCCATTTTAAACCCTAAATTTCCTCTAATGTTGTCAGTTTGGGGTTTTCGGTCTCCCTTATTGAAAGGTGGACACAAATACTAAAAATTCAAGGCCAATCTTACTTAGAATGGATAGCACCATCATCTCATCCTTCTTGTCAATTCCACATTGTTTGCATTGCATGACTAAGGACTTGAATTTAGTGAAGAATTATTGAATGGTTTCGGAACTGTTGGGTTGAAGAGCAATTAATTAATTCTTCAAAATGTGGCCTCTCAAATCATCTTGCTTTCCAAACAGAGATTCAATATTTATCCATACCTCCCTTGGGGTTTTCAAACCATCAATATGGAAAATCAATTCTCTAGATATGTGAATACACATAAAACTAAAAGCTTCATCTAAGTTGTTCAGGTACTTTGATTTCTCAATAGTTGTCTGGGGATCAACCTCCTTTCCCATTATGACTCTATACAAACTCTTGTTGCACAAGTATACCTATATATCTTCCCTCTAGTCCATATTATTGAAGGTTGGGATGATTCTTGGTATCAAGGGATATGAATTCTCCATTTTGCAGTTGTAGGAGCAACACAATTTTTACTGAAATCTTCTCAAAACCTACATAAAACTCTCAAATCAAAGATAAACCATCTATGTAAATATATGATACCATGTGAAATTATGAATCACAGGAGATCATCGGGCTGAGTAATACCTTACAGTAAAAGAATTAGGAAGAATGGTGAATTGCAATGTAAAAACTGTTAAAAAATGCACTGTGAAATTAAGCAAAGAAGAAGCACTCAATTGACAACAATAACTGGTAACAATTTCATTATTGTGTGTATGAACAATACATAATACAATGAAGGAAATTTGAATTGCATAAGGAGTATTATAATCCCTATCTATAGACATGACAATAAAGGAAAACTCACCACTATAGACTTCTCTAGTGCACTATGGACAACTGAATCAATTAATAATAAGTTAATTGAGTCATGGTAGGTGTGTGTGAGAGCATTTATCATCAAATAATGCAAAATCCCATGAAAATTGGTGCTTTAGGATACTTGGATAACTCAAAGTGGCCATTAGAGCTTGACTCCACTCAAGTGAGGGTGAATTGAAGGTGAGACTCCCAGAAAACTGAGTGGGATCCTAAAATCTAGGGATTGGTCTCCATAGATCCTACAATCATGCATGAGGGTGCATCAAGTGGATAGTGGTCCCTATATAACATTTTCATAACAATAGGAAAATGATAATATCATCCTAAACTAGGGAACTAGCAAAATAACTAAGGTGGACAAGGGAGGATTATTAAATAATCCTAAAACTCTTAAAGTGACATTACACACAAGCATAGACATTTAAATATTTCATATTTGTTTACAGGTATGATATGGATATTTTATAGAGTTGAAGTAATGTTGATCAATCATCCAAAGATGTCTAAATGATGGTATCGACCCAAGGAAAAACCCTAGGTCACATGGATAAGATAAATGTACCTTTTAACTCGCAACATCTTGAAGAGGCGAACTAACATATACACTAGTGAACCATGGAAATTAAGAAATGCATACCTCTAAATGGTATCTCCTCCATGTTGTATGACATAATACTCTTGTTATGGAATGGCTTCTAAATTGGCTTCTTCTATTGTATCTTCTTTTGGGGCATCCTATTTCACTCATCCCATAGTTTCCTTGGCATGTGCATCTGTATAAACTTATCTTCTTATTATTGGTTCTTGTGTGATAACAACAAGTCTTCTTGTGCTCCTTTTGTTGGTTCTTGTGTGGTGGAAAAAAGGCTTCCCCTTATGTTACTATTGATTCTTGTGTGATAGTAGCAATATTTCCTATCGTTGGTTCTTATGTGGTAACAATAGGACAACTTTTAATCCTTCTCATGCTTGGATTAAGGGAATATTGGAGTGGATGCTGAATTTGGAAGTAGGGATGAGGTAATTTTGGGATATTGAAAGTTTTGGATTTGAACAAGGATATGAATGAATGGTCCTCGTAGATATGATGTGGTAATGGATCATTCACCACCCCCAAACTGAAGTATTTTTGTATTCTTAAACAAAATGGTAACGAAGTAGGACAAAAGAAAAAAGTAGAGGAAGAGTAGGTAAGTTTCCAATGCACCTCTAGTATCACTCAATGAAATACGATTGAATATAAAATAAGAAGCATACTTGCACCTACCTATGAATGCCATAATGTTTGTAGTGTAATATTGAAAGGAACGTGATCTAATATGATCCATGATGATGTAAAATATGCAAAAGAGAGCATGTGGAGCTTCGACATGTAGCATGAGGAGATGTGGAATTGGCTTTTGCTGGAGCAACAAATCTTTAAAATACTTATTCAAATATCAACTTGGAAATATTTATTTGTAGAGAAAATTGGATGGAATTTTTATTTATTACTTTATTTTCAAACCTTGCCCACCAGCACACTGGTTTTAAAACAAGGTCTATTTGATTGCGCCCAAAGGGTTTTCGTAGTAAAAAAATATATTATTCCTGTCAAGCGATGGACAATAAGATGGTTTTCAAGAATTCCAAGGTTTGATATCACCTTAGACAAGTTTTCACCATAAAATTTTGAGATAGGATAGGGAAATAGGGGGATATTTGCATTGTAACTGAGCCAATCTAGCTTTATTGTTTGGATTAAGGGTGGGTGGAGCAGGAAGTAGGAAGCGATGGAGTGGTGTAGGATTAAGTTTCTCAGATGATAGTGGTGACATAAATGTTATTTGCGAGGAAACATTATTGTATTTCAAGGTCAACCATATAAAAAAATGAAAGTTTGATTAACTTTATCATACATGTATATTAAACTGGGAAGAAAGAAACCAAGCATAGGCATACAATGGTGTTGGTGAATGAGCATGATGATCCTTAGGTATTCTGGAAGGATTATTTTGTATCAATGGCATGTATGATGTGCAATTGTGGATTTATAAATGGAACTTGAATTTTTGAACATTAGTATTCAAATTATTCAAATTAATTCTTCATGTGTCTCATTTTGGATCCAATTGTAATTTTGATGAAAAAGTCTTCTTATTGTTGTCTTTAAGTGAGACGTTATTGGATTAGGATTCTAGGAATTTGAGATTCAAAACATGGAAAAAAATCACATGAAGTTACATATTCATTCTTGAATGACTTGAGGTAATTCCAATTTGGCATGATATTTTGTCATTAAGAATCACTCATGCATGAATTGGAATTCTTGATTATCTCGAAACCTGCAAAAAAATGAGCACTTACTTGCAATAAAACAAGATATCATGGAATAAGAGAGGTGCGTGGGCTCTCTTCATTCAATACATATGAAAAAAAATAACAAATTGTGTTTATAAAATAAATACATGGAACATAAACAAAGGAAAATGTATTTTCTACATGTTGGAGAGCAATGGCCAACCTAAAGTACCTAGCGGTATTTTGATGATAAATTATTTGTTTCATGTATGATTTGTGTGGTTATAAATACAAATGAATTGAATTCATAGGTATACTTATATTAGGAACATTTTTTGAAAATTCAATATTATAATATTCCAAATATGCTAAGAAACATCCTGCATGACAGAGGTGTTTGCAAATTTCAAGCTAGACCAACAATCTCTATTTTAAACATAAATTTTTCTTTTGATGATGGATTTAATCAATTAAAATTGAAAATAAAATCATATACTCATATATACCTCCAATAGAAACATTTTTTGAATCCAAGAAGAATTGATGGGTCAAATATGCCAATGAGCATCCTAGGAGGCAAAGTTTTCAGACTGTTAATTTAAGATAGGTAGTTGCTATTTTGGGCATAACTTTATCGTACCATGGTGGAATTGAGTGATTAAAATTGTTTTTTAAACTATTTCAAAGTTTAATATACCATAGAAACAATTTTTCACAATATATCCATTTAGCTACACAAAATTAAATATCCCAGTTATGTTCATGAACTTCCTACTCTACACCTAGTCAATGTTTTGGTCATGACTTCTTTGTTTGAGACCCAAATTAGGTTAGGAACTATAATTCAATGGATATTTAGGATAGAAACGGGTTTTTAAATATTATTATTTGGTCTCTCAAAACATGATTGCCTTAACAGTGTTTTCTGAATAGGTGCGGATGTTTGTATGCATATAATTTTCAATGGAATACATCCAATTTAAAAAAAATCAAGTATCGAGTTCCTAGATTGACTCACACAGCGTATTGTAGCAATTTTTGCAACTCCTAAAAAATGATATGACTTTTGAAATAAGCTCTGTGTATTTTTTTTATTATGTTATTTTCAATGTAATAAATTCAAAATAACTCAAAATGTTATATTAAAATGAAAAAAAACCACATACGATGATGATTGTACATATCAATCTTGAAGGCTTGTACATGTCCTTAGCTTCTCCTCTAGTGGAATGTTCATTCGCCAATGTGTAATTCTTCTTACCACTTCCTACAAAAGAGAGTTTAGTAATATGGGTGGCTATTACTGCACCACGGGAGTCTTCATTCAAAACATTCATCCTATATGCTCGAATACCGGTGAGACAAAATTCCACCACAAAAATTTCACTATAGAAATTGGTGGTGGATGCATAGGTTCTTACCTTCCATATTTAGTGCGTAAGCCTCGGGAGAATCATAAACAACTCTAAAGCATGCACTATATGCTCTGATATTGGTGAGAAAGTATTCCATCATGAAAATTTCACTACAGAAATTGTTGGTAGATGCGTATGTCCTTACCCTCCATATTTAGTGCTCAGGCCTCAGTAGAACCATGGTAGATGTGTATGTCCTTACCCTCCATATTTAGTGCTCAAGCCTCAATAGAACCATGGTATATGCAACTAAACCCAGTTCTAGGTTGTAATTTTTTTCCCTGGATAACCTCCTCGAAAATGACGCCAAAATTTTTGGTAAATTAATTGTTTATGAAATTAATCAATTCCAAAACATGAATTATCAATCTAGTGTACATCTATTTGTTTCAAGGTTATCATGCAAATTTTATGTAGGCAACAATTTCCTTCTAAGATTGGCTATCTAACATGTGTTGCAGTAAAGTAAATCAATCCACTCTTGCATAATTGAAACACACTTATGGAAATTGAAACACACTTGTAGAAAATGAAGCAACTAAATAAATCTAAAGAAAGTAAACACATTATGGTTACAACCAAACTAATCTATGAATCTAACACACTTGAATAAATAAAGAACTTGAATTAGAAATATATTTATGAAAATAAATAAATCAAAATAAAATATATCATATGCTAAACAATATGAAGAAGTTAGTGTATTTACAAACTAGAGAACTATAATCTAAATTAATAAAGATCTAAAAATAAATATAATTTTATTTCATCATAATCTTAGGTTGCTTCTCTAAGATTCCTCACCCTTTGGAATGGACAGTGCACTTTCTTTTATACATAAACTTGTCTGATTAACAAATAAATGCATATCCAAAAGTTTATCATGAAGTTACAACAATTTGGTAATAATTGAAAATAGAAAATCAACTAATTAATCGCAAGATCTTTATTCAAAACTAATCAAGCAAATCTTATCCATGCTTCCAAGATTCTCTCTTTATCCAAGATCTCAATCCAAGATGAATATTTAGTAGTTGAAAATTGGATTTTCGTGGATTTACAAAGTTGTTCATGTAGTAGTTGTTACTTTAACTATAACAACACAAGTGACAACAAATAATAAAACATCAATTTATAAAAATGTATGATCTAGGATTTTGAGATATTTTGAGGATAGGATTGTATTGACTTAATAATGCATCATATGAAAAATATCAAGTATCCACTTCGTTGATATTCAATTATGCGATTTGCAACAACTAACATGGAGTAACAACAAGTGGCCTTGAGCAGTTTATGCAAAAGACATCAAACTCGTCCATATTTCAAAGATAAAGGAAAAATATGCTATTTTTCCAATGTTTAATCATAATTTCATGAATTACTAAATAAATGTAATGAAAACATGGGTTGGGTCTAAATCCTACATATAAGCATAAACATGGGCTAATGAAATGTTGTGGGTAAGCAACAAGGGATTAAAATTAGGGAAAAGAGGATGTAAAATGATGACAATTATAGGAGCATTTGTTATATCTGTAGAAATGAGAATGAATATGTAACACACATATTTTTTCATTGTCCCTGTGATTTACATGTATGGAAGTATATTAGAAGGTGGCTAGGTATAAATAATTCTTAGCAGGGTTCAAGAGTAGAAACTTTTTTAAGACTTTGATTTCAACATCAAGTTAAAATGTTTTTGAGTTGTCCATTTTATCATTATTTGTGGAATTTGGTTAGCATCCAACTCTAGTATTTTTTAGGATAAAAATATCCCTAATTATCAAAAAAATTCTCAAATTTGTGCCATTACATAGTTCTACAAAACTCGGGGAAAACATACAAAGACTCAATATATTAGGGAATGGTTGTAAGCAAGTCCCTAACCTATGATCATTTTTCTAGAGCATGTCAGGGAGAGGACAATATCTATGGTATTGTTGGGATCATTTTTCTTCAGAACCTTGACCAAAAGAACTATTTCAAAACATATCCTCATGTTTTGTTGATGTCACGTATATCTCACTAGAGATTAGTTGGATGATTTGACATAAAATTGCATTCTAGCAACTTCTTTTCAAGGATTTATCTAGTTCAGTTATGGTGCATTTCGATCATGGCCAAAGCTTAACTTCAACTAATCAGGGTTCAAACTCTATTATTTTGGCAATGCTCAAGTTCCACCAAGTGAAAATATAGTTTTGGTCAAACATCCAATGGAGACTATATAAGTGCATCCTCTTATGCTTTCAATGAGGTTTCTATTTCAGCTACTCTTTTCTAACAACCCCAATGTTCTTGAACTCTCGTCTATGCACTTTCTATTTAGTGATTGGGTTGTAGAAAGTGATCAAAATTGAATCCTTAATAGTCCTTCCAAGTGGTTCAAACCCATCCTATAAGGGTAATTCAAATATTTCCCTTAATTTTTTTTTTTTAATTCACATGTCATTTATGAAGGACAATAAATATTATAAAATGTCGAAAGAAGGGACACATTTTAAACAACCCATCAATGTCTCAACTCCATCTCTTAGGTTCTCAATTATAATTATACCCGCATAATTATACCATGGTATTGGCATATCCACCATCTTAAGTATCACTTAATGAAATCTTCCTAGAGAAGCTTAGACACCTTGTTGTTTTGCATCCCCACTTGAAATCATGTTGTAAGAGAATTGGCGATCCTTGTTGATATGAGAATTGGAATTGAATCCATTTTACACTTAATCCATTCACTCTCCATAATTAAATTCCTTTGTCATCTTTGTCTCCTCTCTTGGCTCTATAAAAGGCCAAAATAATTAGTTATGGGTTAAGGGCGTAAATTGTAATGGTATTAAAAAATTATTAGTAATACTAACTATAAATGCATGGCTTAGTGGATATCTTGAAAAGAAAATAATATACATGTAGTGAACCCACGGAAATGAATGTATCTCTCTTTCTTCATTTTCACATTTTCTATTTCTCTAAAGGTATCTAAAATGTCTATTTACATTTATTGTGTTGTCGTGATAATGTTACGTGTTTGCATGTTATTAGTCATGATGTGGCTATAGTGTTTGAGTCTATTTTTTTTTATATTTTTGAACTCATCCATTTCCCTCTCCACCATTTAGTATGTGGTTCATTGGATCTCTATTATTGCAATAAATACTTAAAGGTAACAAAGCACGTAATTAATATTTGAATGTAAATCTATTAACAATCCATCAATTTTGAACATGTTGGTAAACCTCATGGTAAAGATAATGCATTGTTTTGTTTTGTTTTGTTAATATGTTAAGATGTTTATGAGTTAGTTAAGATCAACTTGGTTTGATGTGTTTTTAGGTAAAGTCTGTTTCTTTAGCATGTACTTGTACTTATGGTGACGATATGTTCCAGACATAAAGTGATATGATACTTCATCTTTTCATCTATCTTAACAACTACATTGCTAAATGGCTTAGCATCCAATCTATCATGTACTTGTACTTATGGTGACGATATGTTCCAGACATAAAGTGATATGATACTTCATCTTTTCATCTATCTTAACAACTACATTGATAAATGGCTTAGCATCCAATCTATCCATGATCTCTATTTGTTAGGGTTAATTAATCCTTCATTTACCCACATAAGTCTATTTGAGTCATTTAGCCTAGATTAGGAGGTCATGATTATATTCCAGTACATGGGGACACACCTAAGGGTCATCTACCACTTACTTCACCTGATTTCATAAGTTTAGGATCCCTAGGGACCAATCCCTACATTATAGGATCCCACTCTGAGTGCCACCAGTAGTCACCTTCAGTTGGTTGTGGTAGGTAAGTAGTTATGTTGATTTATCCTCCAATTACTTTTAGTTAGATCACAACCAGTTAGCCTAGCGCCAGTTTTGCATGCATGCAGGGAAAGTGGCACCTTTTGTCCACCTACCTCATCAGTTAACTGATTGTAGATTGGTTTAGAAATCCGGATTTAAACTAGTGATCTCCAGCTGTGATTTTTCCACGTTGAGTTAGCTAAACAGTCAATTAGAGTTGGTAGATTTGAATCCTATCCAAAATATTCAAATTCTATTTATTGTAATACCATTGTATTACTGATTAATCAATGAATATTAATGTTGTGATTATCTTAGCAATTCTTGTCCGATTAATCTGAAATTTATGTCATGAATTATTTGCTTAATGTACATTGATCTTGTTTATTCCAATGCATAATTTTTTTCTCATAGCTCTCATTTCAGCCTATAGATCTATGGTTCACTAAATTTAACACGGTATCAAAACCTATGTTCATGCTACCAACAAACCTCTAAAACCCCCATGCTTGCACCAGAAGTAGCTGAGTTTCCACATAATTCCCAAAATCATAGCATTGCTCCCTATAGACTCTATCTAGAGAAGTCTATCCAAGTGTGACGAACTCTAAAAAAGTGCACATTTCAAGGTGGAAAGGTTTGAACTAGAAAATGTTTGTGAGTTGATTGTTTTTGCAGGGGTTTTTTGCAGGTACAACTTCAAAATGGATTTAATATCAATTCCTCCTCTATCACCATTCAATTATGTTGAGTGGAATTTGAAGATGGTTTCATATCTTGAGAGCCATAATCTCCTTGGCGTGTCTTTTGGAGATGGTAAAGAATATTATGAAGATGAAAATGTTTGGCTAGTGTTGAGCCCCATTTTGTCACTATTTTTTAGCTAAAAAAGTTATGTATTAACACATATTTTGTTATATTTTGGTGTATTTTACATCATACAGATTACCATTCAGCTTCAGGTATGATCTTATTTTGGATTTATTTAAGATTGATTAATTCTTGATTATTTTACTCTTTTAATGAGTAAATTCGATGTTAATTGATGTAATTGCTAACAAATGCATTCATTAATTGCAGAGCATACCTTTTGGGTGAGCTTGACACACAGACACACATTCAGCTAGATATGCGCATAGCATATCCAACTCGTCATTTAGCTTGCCAAAACAACCGCATGTTGGAACTAATTGATTCTCCAGAATTTAAGTATGGAGTGACCTGTAAACCACTTGTTGTCCACATGTCGAAGTGTTAGCACGAGCCTTTTTTTGGAAGGTTTCCAGCATACCTCTCTGGTTGACATCACGACACTAGTTCATGCTAAAGAAGGGAATCATGTATGCCACCTCATGCCTGATGGAAACGGACTTGTGATAAGGGAGGAAAAATGACTGTGTGATGGCATTGGAGAAATGGATTGTAATGATGGTTGACTCATCTCAAACAGTAGTCAACCACTGAAGGGTCGACTCACTCGCTTTCTCAAAACTCTATATAAGAACGCTTGTAAGCAAAAAGGAAGTTAGTAGTTTTTTAGCTCAGCAAGTTTTTATGTAATTCAGACTCTCTAATACTCGTTTATTATTTTTAATGGAAATTATGTTACATTGTCTACGATCATGTTTCATTAACCTTTAGCAGGCTGTGACTCTATTTGCTGGGAGGGGCCCCCGCCAATCAGAGTTTTACATTTTCGTATAGTCTCTGTCATTTCCCTTCTTTGTAATTAGTATAGCTTTGTTCATAGATTGTTTATGTAATTTCATTCTTGTAATAGTTTATATTATTTCTTGTAGCTTAGATTTCATTTCAATATTATGATGCTTATCTTGTAATTGTTTATATTATTTCTTGTAGATTAGATTTCATTTCAAAATTATGATGTTTATATAGTCCTTCATTTTAAGTTAGCAACCGGTTTCATATAGACTAGATTGTAATTCCTTTTGATGCATTTCTAGTTCATTGTTTGATTCAACGTTAATAGAGTAAACTGCTTCAATACTGTAGAATTTAATCATAATTAGTTTCAATTCTGCTAATTCTTATTATGTTCTGAATTTATTTAATTTCCAATTTCTTTTAGAATTGCAATAGGTAATGATGTTTTCAAATTATGAATTGTATTTGAATTATCTTGTAGAGTAAATGTAGTTGTTAAATAGGTTTAAATTCTTGTCTTTACATTCTAGTTATTACATGCATGAGTCAGTTGGCCCGAGGTCATCTAGATTAATAATTTTTTTCAAATTTTTAAGTGTTTTTGTGTATAGAATGTCATACAGACAGTCTGTTTGGTCTGTTATACAGACTCCCATTTCAACCTGTTGTCCAGTCTTTCATCCGGTCCTTGGCATATTTTACATAGTTTAAGTTTGTTTTCTTCAGTTCCTTGAGTATGTTTTGATTAGAATAGTTAGACAGTGATTATATTTCCTTTCAAGAGTTTGTGATCAAATTATATAGAGTACTTATTAAGTCTTTATTTCTTTCTACCATATGATTATGTCTTGTAATATTAGCTTGAATTGATTTCATTTCTTTATATGTGATTTAGGGTTAGTTATATTAATAATTTGGTAGATATAAATAGAAGTAGTTTTTTTAGTTAGATGGTTACTAAATAAGAATTAAGATCATCTTCATTAGGTTTTATGTTTGTTTATAAGTTAGGTCCTCTCCTTTGCATTTCTGTTTTGTCTTTTGTTAAGTGTCCATGACATAAAGAACCATGTTTACCATTACTTGCAACTGGACATTTCTTAGTTTGCATATTTTTGTAGAGGTAAAGTTAGACTTGATTCCCTTTAGTTTCTATACCTCATTTGAAAGCCAATTTGACTCTCCTTCTACCCCTGTTCCAGTCACTGTAAATTCTTATCCCCAAAACAACCCAAGAGAGTGGAATTAGTCTGAGTTGCCATATATATCCTTAGTTATATATCCTAGTTAATGTAATTTTGTAAATCCTCCTTTGTATAGTTAGCTTTCAAAGTTGTTTAAGGTAGTATAATAGATCTTAAGGGATAGTTTATTATTATAAGGTTATCTTGTTTATATTTGCATCCCTCCAATAAGTATGTATAAAGTAGAGTAGTATAACTCAATACTACACTAGTCTAGTCCTCTATCCTAGCTTAATATTTTTAACCGTTGAATTCTTAGGATTTTGACCCTGTTTCTTATTTTTAAAGATATTTTTATCTTTGTTTGTTAAAATATTGCCATGACATCTTAGGAATCCTTCTGCCTTCGCATATATTTTGTAGCAAATCCAAACTTACAAACCCCGGTCGATAATTAAATATTAGGTAAACTATTCAAGACAATATTTTTCCCAACAGCTAAATGATGGTGAAAGAGCATATGCAAGAATGTGTATGTAAATGACTTCTAATATGCATTATCTCATGGAATCCACTAAGTATCCATCCGAGCTCTAGAGAAATATAGATAGAGCATGTGGTGTGCATAAAGAAGATGGTAGCTAGAGCGAATCCAACACATACTCATGTGTTCTCCCTTTAAAATTATCGGTGTATATTCTCTCATATGAAGTTGTTCATGATGAAGAAGAAGCAAAATATTCAACTCAATCAATTCGAATTGTTGAAAGTCTCCTTGTAGTGACTCCTTCACTTGTTTCTCCAGAAGTTTATAACATCTCGGATATATCATCTTCTCAGATAGATGATCTAGAAGAAGACATTTGAATATCTGTTGTTGAAGAAAAAATATCCTTCCATTCTACTCAGTTGTTCTCCAGTGATTTTTCTATTCTAAATTATGTGCAAAGTTTTCCAGTGAAAGCTCAAAGAGCTGAAGAGAAATTCAATTCCTCTCTCTCCAATCATGCTACTAGTGTGCAGAAAAGTGATACTTTGGATGTTATGTAAGAAATATCATATTTTAGGAGTGATCCATTTTCCCTCATTGATATAGATATTCCATCAAATTCCTACATGATTGCTTGCACCAATACCCAGAGTTTTGTTGAAGAAGGAGAAAATTGTGCATCTACCATCTCAGTGGAACACTTGGAACATTTGTTCCACACTCTTGGATCTGATATGACCTTATTTGATTCAAGTTTTAAGTTTCAAGAGACTTCAGTCAAGCTTTTAGCTATTCTCATCCATTTTGGTGTGAAAAATCAAGCATCTCAAGTCTCTTTCAAATTTGTTGTTGGGGATTCGATGTTAGTTTTATCTCATGATTTTGGTGATATTAAATTTTGTGAATCATTGGATATTCTAGAAGCTATATCATAATATGGTTCTCAAAGCATTCTCTCTCCATGGTCCCATGACTTCTCTACCTTCCTACTTGATCACATACTCATCTCCTCACAGTACTAGTAAAGATGGAGACATCCTGCAATCGCCTAGACACTTGCTCCTAACACATGGAGCTGATTTTACCTCACATGGTTCGATGTTCAAGGCAACAAAATATAAGTTGCTTGGGTTTACTTCACATGGTTAAAATTATCAATCACTTTTTCTCTCTCATCAGCTGATCTCAGTTGCTCTAGATGGGCCCAGTTTTCATCTTGCAGTTATCTATGCTCCTGATTCAGTTGAGCATATTCCTCTTCTTCCAAAGAGGAAGATTCATCTAGACATAATCATTTAGTTTGGAGAGGTTCACATGCATAGTCCCAGGATGTTGATGCATAGAAGAACTAAGATTCTACATTACTACTCCACAGTGTTGTATATTGCAGCAATTTTTTCACAATTTTTTGTTCAAAGAGAAAAAAAATCTCTTAAGTATGGAAGCTTGTTTCATGATTATCTACTTATTTTGAGGGAGGGGGGTTTCCCATGAGTTTTTCCCCATTTTCCTTATTTTATTAAGCATTATTTTAATTCATTTAGATTGTGTTAGTGACTTTTGGCCTAGTTGTCAGGCCCCAAGTTGTCCAAATTTAGGATTAAGGTGGGGGGGTGGGGGGGGGGGCGCAGGATTAATTAATCCTCCCTTTACCCACATAAGTATATTTGAGTCATTTATCCTATATTAGGAGGTAATGATCATCCACAAGTACATGGGAGAAACACTTAAGGTTCATCTTCCACTTATTGCACCTGATTGAATCAGTTTATGAGCCCTAGGGACCAATCCCTACATTATAGGAACCCACTATGAGTGCCACCAGTAGTCACCTTCAGTTGTTTGTGCTAGGTAAGTAGTTATGCTAAGTTATCCTCCAGTTAGTTTCAGTTAGATCATAATCAGTTAGGCTAGCGCTAGTTTTGCAACATGAATACAAGGAGAGTGGTGCCTTTTTCCACCTACCTCATTAGTTAACTGATTGTAGACTGATTTAGACATCTAGAGTTAAACTAGTGAGCTCCAGCTGTGATTTTTCTACACTGAGTTAACTAAATAGTCAGTTAGAGTTGGTACATTCAAATCACATCCACAGTATTCGAATTCTATTTATTATACTACCATTGTATTACTGATTAATTAATGAAGATTAATGTTGTGATTATCTGAGCAATTCTTGTCCGATTAATCTGAAATTCCTGTCATGATTTCTTTGCTCAGTGTACATTGATTTTATTTATTCCACTGCATAATTATTTTCTCATATCTCTCATTCGTCCTATAGATCTATGGTTCACTAAATTTTACACTATTTAAAGAGTGGGAGGGTCATTAGTTGCTGATCAATTGTGAAAAAATCATATGTAAATATTTTTCCATTGCACTAATATATTTGCTCAAGTGGTTGTTTGTGTGTGCCCATGCACTCTTTCCCTCTTTGATCATTTGGACCTATGTGGAAATACCTTGTTTTTGTTGAACATGGTATCAAAGAATTTATGAAGACACACTCCCATTGTTGGTTGAGATCTTGAAGCCTATGTATTTGCATGCACCAAAGGATTTTTGGATTCCACTATTTCTATGCATTTCTATATTGAGGTTTTCCATTAAATCTCCAATGTTGATTTTAGTAGGAAAAAATTTTCATTTTACACAAAAATGTTTCTGTTTTCCCAAGATATGGCCATTTCATCAAATCTTGAGGTGTATTGTTTACATTGATATATTTTAAAAATAATTTATCATATTGTTTCATATTTCAATTTGGTTTTCTATTTTCTTCTCACTTTGTTACCTTTTCTATCCGTATATACTCTTTTTCATGCCTATGTGTGATGTTATGTACAAAAATCCCCAAAATAGCATAAAATTAGATAGAGAGAGAAACACAATGCCTTGAGAGTGACATAAAGATATGAATAAAAATATTCTCCAAGGGGGTAACCTCCTTTAACAATATATCAGATGCACAAGACAAGATGAAATCATCACTAAACTAGGTATCCTTGGTATGTATATGAGACCAATGTTACAATTAAAATAACAGTCATATCCAACTAATAAATATAATAGAAATTTAATGTCACAATATCTAAGACTTCCCCTCCCCTTCAAACATGTGTTTTCCTAAACACTTGATTAATTCTGGATGGTTCATCATCCCATGTCGCCTCTTTTATTGGAAATTTATTCCATTTGATGAGGTACTCAGTCATTGCTTGATTTTGTAGTTGATTGATCCATGTGTCTATGATTGTTTTAGGTTATATTATCATTTTCCCTTCTTCATCATTCTCTAGTAAAATAGTGTGGACTAGGATCTTTTCACCAATAACCTTTTTTACTCAAGAAACATGGAATACTAGACATACACATGAAGATGGAGACAACTACAATTTGTAAGCCATCCTTCCAATCCTATACAGCACCTTATAGCGACCATGATACTTTGGTGCTAATTTATTCCCCTTCTTTTGTTGTTTGAGGGACATTTTTCTATATGGTTGTAGCATAAAAAATACCCAATCCCCTACTTCAAAAAATTTTACACTATGTTGTTGGTTTACGAATTGTTTCATCTTGTTTTGTGTTATAACTAAGTTGTCTTTCAATGGTTGGAGAACCTCTTATTGGTACTCTATGTGATTCTCCATTGCTTGAACCTTAGCTTTGTTTTTCAAGGATAATGTGATGGATGGAGGATGATAGCCATAAGTGCCATAAACCATGACATTTTTTATGAAGTATAGAATTATGTGTTGTACCATTACTCTACCAAGGGAAACCATTTGACCCATTGTGTTTGGTTATCGGATACAAAGCAACTAAGATACCCTTGAAGGAATTTATTCACAATAATAGTTTACCAATCAAATTGAGGATGGTTAGAGGAACTATGATCCAATTGAGTACTCAAACAACAAAAACTTTCCCTTCCTAAATTTATTAGTAAAACTTGGATCTTTATCACTTACAATCAATTTGGGGATTCCATGTATCTTTTCAATTGTTTCCATGAATGTTGTATCTATTGTAATTGCTTTAAAAGGATGATAAAGAGAGAGAAATAAGCATACTTTTTGAGTCAATACACAACTACCATGATAATATTATTTCCTTCAAAATTTCATCGACATGCGATAAAATCCATTCACACTTCTTGCCAACGTTAACCTCTTTAAGTTTTTCAAAAGCTTTGATTGCTTCTTGAGTGCAAGAAAATACCTCATTTTTCTACAACCTTGTTATAGGTGTTTTTATTTGACCATAATTATTGACGAACTTGCGATAATAACATGTCAATCCTAAGAATCCTTTGAGATTCTTTGAGGTTTTGGGAATTGGTCATTCAATCATAGATTTGATTTTTTAGTGTTGACTTTGACACCTTCATGCATTACAATATGACCCAAATATTCTACATCCTTGAGAAGGGAAAAATTTTGGGGTGAAATTTAGGCCATGTGCTAATTTTTTACCTTTTTTACCAAAAAATATTCACCCATTTCCTTTTTTTTCTAAACCCATTCGCCCAAATTCCATGGGATAAAAAAAATCTAAAAATCGCCAAAATTTTCCATAAACTATATAAAATCCTTAGAAATTTGATTTTTTTTACAAAAATATCGTCCAACATTTTATGGTTGGAAATTTAAGAATTATTAAGACTCACAAATTTTTTTACACTTTAAGAAAATTATGGATCCTTTCCTTGTCCCTAACCCCAAAGGCACACTCAGAAGGCTTAGAATATAGTTGGTGCTCCTCCAATATTTTTATGACAATTTCAACATGTTCTTCCCAAGATTTGTTATAGATTAGTATATCATTAGTAAATACTAACACAAATTTTGTAAGGAAGTTGGGTTTAAAAATATGATTCACCAAGCTTTGAAATGTGGAAAGTGCATTGGTAAGTCCAAATGGCATCACCAAAAATACATAATGACTTACATGTGTTCTAAAGGTTGTTTTTGGAATGTCTTGTTGCCTCATTCTATTTTTATGATATACATAACGAAGATCCACCTTAATAAAGAAAAATTATTCATGTAATTCATCTAATAATTCATCAATTACATGAATAGGAAACTTATCTTCAATGGTCATCTTGTTGGTATCTCTATAATATGGATGCATGTGCCATGAGCCTTCATTTTTGTGAGCCAGGTGTAGAGAAATCACTTTGGTTGGGTCAAATGATGCCTACATCTAGCCTTTCTTTAACTTTATTATTAATATCACTCTTTTGTCCATATGGGTACCATTTGGGTCTAATGTTAGGTGGTACACTTCCTAGTTGTGCAAGTGAATAACATGGTCATGATCTTGAGTAGGTGGAATAGCTTCATACCTTTATGCACCCCACCAATTATCTTGGAGTGATTGTTAATAATTCTTTGGAGATCCACTAGAATAGAGGGTATAAGTGCTTGAACCTCTAGTGAGAACAATTGTGCAATTACAATATGGTGGCCCTTTTTTAGCAATTTTTCCATGTTGTTAGATCTTATCACTTTATAGGGTTTCCCTAGACTATCTCTTAGTTGGATTTCCTTTATTTCGAAGGAAAACCTCATTAAAAGTTACTAAAAAATAATGTTCATGATACCCACTTATTGTAACAATTGTGCCACTAATACAACATCAACATTGCACATTTGAATTGCTACATTTATATTATCCAATAAATACTCCCCCATGGTAAGCTTAATACTATGGCACTTCCCTAAACAATGTATGGTACCTCTATCAACAATCAAAACTCAAAACTCTGGCACTGGATTTATAAAGCGATTGAGAAGTTTGGCTAATTTCCGATTGATGAAGTTATGGGTACGACCAGAATCAATCAACGCTATTATTTATTTTTCTTGATATATCATTCAATATTGAGAGTTTGATGAGTGATAATGTTGGCCAATGCATGGCAATATATGGTTGGTGTAGTATCTTCTAGCTCTACCTCTTGATACTATTCCAGTTTTGGATCTTCTTCATCTTCATAATATATGTTAAATAATTTCTTATAATTGCACTTATGCCCCTTACTATACTTGCTATCACAATTGAAACATAGTCCCTTTTCTCTTCTTTCATTTATTTGTTGAGTCAACCTTGTAGGCCTAGTGAGTTTGGAGTGGAAACATTTTCCTCTCTATAGTTATTGATATAATCCCTTCTAGTAGCCATATTTTTAGTTTCAATTTTCATTTCCAAAATAAAATCATTTTCCATTTTAATTAGGTTCAAAGAGACATATATCTTGTTGAATGCTCTCCTTTAAAGTGTTGATGTATTTGTAACTTCGGAATGTATTCACTTGTACATATTATATTGTACCTCGATGTTCCTATCGGGAGAATCGTTTATATTTCATTGTACCTCGATGTTATTATTGGGAGAGTCATTAATATAATAAATCCATGCAAAGTCAATGAGGTTTACCCTCCATTGTAAGTCGGGGCAATAGACCCCACAATTTAGTTGAGGTTAACCCTCCTTGTTGATCAGGGGGGAAAAGTCCCCACAATTGAGGGGCACTAGGGTTATTAGACACTGCTAGAGATGTCGTCCCTGGTAATTAATTATCAAGTCGAAAATTAGTATAAATAGAGAGTGAGCCTCTCTATTTTTCATATACACTCACTCAACTAGGGCGCATGAGTGAGAGAGGAAGTGCTCACACAAGTGAGAGAGAGAACAACTGTCGGAGATCATCTTTTCTGTCTTTGGGTTTTACTCCTACCATTGGTGCTCATTCTATTTATGAGGAAGTTGTGAGGTTTTCTCTTTTCTGGTTTCCCCGAGGAAAATATTTGTGTCTCTTGTCTCTTGTGATTATTGATGTGCATGTTATTATCTCAGATAAGATCCTAGATCATATTGCTTAAATGATAAAAATCTAACATGGTATCAGAACTAACCTAAGAAGAAGACACTGTGAAGCTTCAGAAGCTAGGGATTCTTACTTTTTGGGTCTCTCTCCATAATCCAATAGCAAAAGGATACTAGGATAACTCTCCATTGAATGGCGCATCTTTCTGTCGAAGCAGAATTTGATTCCGGACATTTTCAGTTTTTGATGCAGGAAATTAGGGATTTTTACAAAAGAGGAATTTTTGAGTGAGCCCAGCATAGGATTTCTCTCCTCATCAGAATCAAAGTTTAGAGATCAAGTTCAAAGTTTTTGGTTGAGTAAAACTCTAGGAAAGTCAAATCCTAGTTTGACCCCGAGCTTGAAAAACCCTAAAATACTAAAATGGGTAGTTTTGGTACATTCACTATATCTTAGGATTTAAGAAGTCTCAAGGGCCAAAATATTCACAAGATGAAGATAAAATACTTATGTACCTTGTGTAAAACTTTCAGCCTTAGGTTCACTATATTCTTGGAGATATGATTCCTCCAAATCAAGGTTCCATCCTCTTCCAGGATTCATCCCTAAACATGACACCTAGGGAGAATTGCTGTATCTCAAGCTACGAAGGTCCAAATGAAATTTTTCATTATGTTCCAGATAGGGCATGGACTTTAATTTCTATGGTAAAAAATTTTGACCCTAAAAGTGAAACAGTGACACGTGGAAGTCTGTACAAGTTCGCTATGCTGAATAGTCCTAAAATACGTCACCTTGGGAAAACTATCATAAGTCCCAATTGGTAAAACTAATTCTACTAAAACATGTGGTGTTGGAAATAGGATAGACAATTATACCTCAGTACAAAATGTTAGACACAGAGGAGTAGTACTTTTGGAGATACCGCAGAAACAATATCATGCATTTCTGTAGAGGAAATTGAAAAACTAGGGCTTCCTGGTCTAGGAGCTCCCCTCCATTGTTTTCAGAAAAGGACTACATTGGATAGCTCACCTTGAAGAGGCCTATATTTCTATCCAATCAGATCTGAAATATTCCAAGTTTTGAAAATTAGGGTTTCTCTAACAAACCCTAGATCAACCAGATCCGGAACCAGGATGGACACCTCAAATCGTAAGATCTAATCTTTTGCTATTTACATTTGAGGTTCTCATTTCAAAATGACCTATCACACCAGCTTGATGACAAGATTGGTGAAGCTGAAAAATTGCGAGCATGGAAGTATAAGTTTTCATTGGTTCTTGAATAAAATGAATTGGACACCTACATAAGTGGAGAGGTTCCAGTTCCAGAGGGAGATGAGGTTAAAGCCTTACACAAGAAAAACTTGGTCAAGGCCAACAAGATCACCTTATACCACATGTGTCTTCCCTAAAGACACCTAAAGAGATGTTTGATTCCTTGACCAAGCTATTTTGAAGGGAAGAGCATAAATTGGAAGATGAATTTGAGAAACCAGTTGAAGAATGTAAAGATCCAGAATGCAGAGACCATACAGTCAAACTTTGCAAGGGTCTCTCAAATCAAAGAACAAATTGAAGGAGTGGATGAAGAAGTAGAGAATACAGAAATTGTGATAACCACCTTGAATGGACTCCCGGGATCATGGGATTCATTCATTCAAGGAATGTGTGCCAGAAGGAAGTGATTACTTTCAGCAGACTCTGGGAAGAGCACACACAAGAAGAAGCTCAACTCATAATAAGAGAAGAGAAAATGGGAGCAACTGAAGATCAAGTTCTCACGATCCAAAGAAGATCCCTCAAGCGATGAGGAATATGAAGGACTCAACTCTTGAAGAACCTCTTATCCATCTTATCATTTGGATAAGAAATGGCATTGTCATGAATGAAGAAGATGATGAAGCTGAAAGAAGGAGTCTACCCACGAAACAAATAAAGATAAGTATTCAATTGTCATTCCATGATATTATTTTGTTATGCATTTGTTTATATTCAGTTGATGTGTTATGCATGATAGAATGTTTGCAGTATACTACTAATATGCATGTGATGGGTAAGTAGCTCATGGTGCCATACAACTCTCCATTTCTACTTATCTAGAATGAAACCTCTTTGCTGGCATATTGTATTAGTGCACAATCTCAATGATGTCTTGGTAGAGATGGAAGGCATCTAGAAATTTTCTATGAGATATGGATGAATGTTGTATTAGCTAAAATAGTTGCATGATCATATCTTTATGCATAGGAATTTACCATTATGAATATTCCTTATGAAATGTTTCTAACCATACAACTGGTGCATCTGACTTGTAGGAAAGATTGTGTACAATCTCCTACAAGCAAAGAAGGATGAGACTTGTTCCGAAGAACAAGTGACGACAGTTCGAGAAATAATCCAAGATGAAGAATGATATGATGATACTCTCAAAGAAAAAAGAGGTATCAAACACAGTGCAGTTATGTGACACTGTTGAGCGACATCATTGATGCATAACCTTCCAGTTATGAAGAAGTAGCTAAGAAGAAAGGGAAGGAGAGTACCAGTTCAAGAAGAATGATGTCTAGGATGCAGTATCGAGACCTAAAGGGAAGAATGTAATGTATTCCATATGGATCTACATGATCCAACATGTAGTAGATGTAAAAATTGTGGGATACAAGCAAAGATTCGTAGCACAAGGATTCTCACGGAAATAAGGCATACACTACGAAGAGACATTTGCAGCCACTGGAAGTTAAGACACATGACAGGAAGATTCATGTGTGCAAATTAAAGAAGGCCTTGTACGAGCTTAGAAGACACCCATGGGCTAACACATACATGAGTAGCTTGAAGATCACCTAGAGTGATGAAGATATTAACCTTTTCTACAAGGTTGAAGATGAAATCCTATAGAGGATGACTAGCTAACAGATGGGTGCGAGAAGAACATTTTTCAAGATAGAGGATCTTGGTATCCAGTGACCCTAGATGGATACATATAATAATAGTAGCAGAGGAAGCCACTTGTCATTCCAATATAGGATACATAGAGTACAAAAGGAAAAGGGAGAATGATGCTCTGCTTCAGAGGGAGTGACAGCAAAAGATCCTGAGGTTTGACATGGTACGAAAGGATGGACAGTTTACTGATGAATCTAGGATTTACTAAGAGTAAAGCGGATTTTGACCTTTGCTTCAAGGTTGAAGGTTGAAGACCAGTGATGCTCATGTTATATGTCAATGACTTGTTCCTGATATATCCAAGGCATGTTCACCTGATGGTTGCAAGGCATGCAGTGAAGTACCTGAAGGGTACAGTTGACTATGGGCTCAAGTATGAAGCAAATCAAAAGATTAACCTAGAGGGTTATGTGGATTCAGATTGGGCAGTTCCATTGATAGGAAGAGCACTTCAGGGTGCTACTTTAGTATGAGATCAGAGAGGAGCAGTAAAGTTCCAATGTGTGATCCAAATCGAGATCTCTCGAAAGAGGGAGTTCTAGCATAGCTGGTGAGACAGGTTATCTGAGCATAAAATCCTGGTGAAGCTCATAGGTTGCTCAAACGTAAATGGTCATGTAGGTTGTCCTCAGATGTGATCGTTCCTAGAGAAGCTCGCAAGTTATCCTTGGACGTAATCATCCCTGATGTGATTCTATGCTAGAAATGGCCAGAGTAAAGTTTGAGTACTATAGGTAGAATCTTGGTGTTCTCCAGATCGAGGTTCCCTCCAAGGGGAGGTGATGAGTCCAAGAGCCTTTCTGACATGGTAAGATTGGTTCCTTCTATGGTCAGATATAAGTGCAGGAGCCTTTCTGACATGGTGGCATGTTGGGCCTCTCATGGTCAGATGTAAGTGCAGAGCCTCTCTGACATGGTGGTAGGTTGGTCCTCCCATGGTCAGATGTAAGTGCAGAGCCTTTCTGACATGGTGGTAGGCTGGGCCTCCCATGGTCAGATGTAAGTACAGATCCTTTCTGACATGGTGATAGGTTGGGCCTCCCATGGTCAGATATAAGTGTTGAGCCTTTCTAACATGGTGGTAGGCTGGGCCTCCCACAATTAGATATAAGTTATAATACTTTCTGACATGGTGGTAGGTTGGTCCTCCCATGGTCGGATATAAGTGTTGAGCCTTTTTGACATGGTGGCAGGTTGGTCCTCCCATGGTCGAATGTGAGTGTTGGGCCTTTCTGACATGGTGGTAGGTTGGGCCTCCCATGGTTAGATATAAGTGTTGGATGAGCCTTTCTGACATGGTGGCAGGCTAGGCCTCCCATGGTCAAATGTGAGTGTTGGTCCTTTCTGACATCATTGTGGATGTGTTCCTCCCATGCTCAGATGTGAGTACTGGGAGTGCCTTTTTGACATGGTGGTGGATGTGTTCCTCCCATGGTCATATGTAAGTGTTGGGTAGGCCTTTCTGGCTAGTGTTGTAGTTGCAATTATCCCCCTATAAAATTTTATTTTTAGGGTCCCCCCTTTGTTTGTTTGAGTTTCAAACTAGCCTAGGAATGTTTTATTTTTGCCAAGATTTGATCTGGGCTCATATTTTTTTCAAAAAAACTTAGTCTTTTTGCATGTCTATTTCGGATGATCATTCCACTAGCCTTTCAATATCGGATGCTTAGTTGACTAGTCTTCCAACGTTGCGGAAGTACAGTCAACTAGATTTCAGATTGGTTTATCAAAAACAATTTAAAATTTTTGTCGCTACATCGGAGTAAGTTTTCTTTTTCCTCTCGGATTTGGTTTGCCGAGGCTCCAGCTTCTTAGTGTCATGCATATCAGATGAACCAGATGGGCCTTCATTTGTACTTTTTTGAGAACCGATATTGGGAGCAATCTCGCTATCGGGTTTGTTTGCCGAAGCGAACCGAAGGTTTTATCCTGTTGCCCGCTCGACACTGCAGAGGATTAGTTTTGAGCTGATCTGAAAGCTCATGTTTCCTATGCCAATTTTGAAGAGTTTAGTCCTGTCAAGGTCCGATGTTATTTTCCTATATAATTCCCAAGTTGGTAGAGCGGTTTGTTGCCGACGTTGCGGAATACTAATAGCGAGTTGATCTGAAGCTTAGACTTTAGTGCCTCTGATGTCTGATTTTTCTTTCCCAATCAATCATTGAGTGGAGTGATCGGCAACCGATGATGTGTTTTTCTTTCGGAGTTGGCCTCCCGATGATGTTAAAATATTTTCCCGCCGACGGTTCTCTTCCCGGTCAAGCCCTTATAACACCATTTTGGGGTTTTTCCTTGTAATTTTTCACCATTGAAGCCGTCCATCCTCTTGGGTGTGTGCAGCTGTCAAGATTTTATTCATCCTACTCTATACCCATGAAGGGTTGTTTCCCATCCAGGTTACTCGCATCGCCATTGCTACGTAGGTTTTGTCCGTAGTGTTGTTTCTTTGGATTGATTTTTGTTAATTTTAACTGCTAGGTGGATGGGGTGAAGTTCACGATAGGGTTAGGTTTTCTTATACATAGAACTATTTTTCTTACGGTGATTTTATCTACTAGCAAGGGCTCATCCTATTTGCTATGAGCATTTTTTCTGGCCGATGGTTTTTGGGTTGTCCGCCATGAGTGCACCTGTGAAAATTGCGTGAAGATTTAGGGCATGGGGTAGACAGGCATTTTTCCATCTGCACCATGCTATTCTTGGTTGTGTTATGTTCAACCTAGGGTTAGAAATTTGTGTCCCCTATAGCATTACCTTCCTGTGGGATTCAGGAGGGCCATGCAGCTGACTAAGGGTTTTTGGAGATGAGTTTTCGCGTCAGTTTAGGAAGTGGATGAAACTGATAGGGGTTTTTGGGATTCTTGTAAAACTAGTGGTGGGATGATTTTTCTTCAAATCAAAGTGCCTGTATAAGTTAAAGGAAAATTTCCAGTTTAGGGTTTTGAGATAAGTTGAAGTTTTGAGCAGATTTAGAGAGTGGGAATTTTGCAGGGTTTTCTTTGTTAAAATATCTCATTCTAAGGACAGCATATTAACATAAATTTCCAACACGCATATCAAAGAAGGGTTAATGATTATATATTTTTCTTGTCTATTATTATTCCAGTTGCTAGAGATAGTTATACTAAAACCATGTTGCATGACTATTACAGGTGTATTTCCAGCACAGCAATATGCCAAAGAAACAGAAGAAGAAAGCCCAAGTGGTTGAAGAAGAACCTAAAGTAGAAGTGATAACCAAGGTAGAATTCATTTATGAAGACACTAAAGTGACTACTGGGGTTGAACCAGAATACAAGTGGGGAGAAGTGTATAGAATGATTTCAAGCCAAAGTGTCCATAATGTTGGTTTGGAAGACATGTACATATATACGAATATTGAGAGGTCAGCCCTGATGAAAGTGGCTACCAGGCCTGAGATTTTTCCATGCTCGAAAGTGATAGGTTGGATCCTTCCCAGGGCAGATGTGACCAGGATGATCCTAGAAAATATTGAGAAATAAGGCTATGCTGCATATAGCCCTGCTTATGTGTCCATGTCATATCATCTACCATCACCACAGACTTATCTAACTGAAGGTTGGATAAAGGAGTTAGGTCTGGACCTGGTAGAGACGGTGAAGAAAATGATGATCCCAGGGAAAAACTTCAGGACCAGACCTTTTGGGGAATATGAGACATCAACTCTCAGTGCCCCATATAGATTCATCATTTTAATGCTGAATAGAATCTTCGGGAGAGCTATTAATGGGAAAAAAATTAAGTTTGGTTGGATACTTGTTATTTATTGTGTTGCTACACAGGGGACTATTTTTAAATGGGCAAGCATAGTGTCAAATAGCCTATCATCCTGCATCAACACAGCATTGGGAGGAGTATCCCAAAACAAGTCTGAATTCTACATGAGCTCTATTTTGGTAGACTGCATTCTATGCACTCTGTGCACTAAAATGCCATTGTGATAAGGATCGAGCTCCAGTATATGTTGCTTACAAGTTATTTTGGGCTCACAAATACTACACCTATTATAAGGATATTTGTGAGCATTTCATCATGCCTTTATACACTTTGATTTTCTTGGAAGAATGCAGTTTCATGTCAGAAGAAGCCTTCAAGGTTATGAAAGAATTTGGAAGTTATTATCTAGCAAAGGATGGTTTGTATTTAAGGATGTATGGTGGATCGAGATCCCCTTATCTGCTCCCGAGATATGCTACTAATTATGTAACCCATAAATAATATGTTAGATAATTATATATTCATGGAGTAGGGAATTTCCTATTTGAACAGAAAAAGGCAGTACATCCTGCAGTGCCTTTTTTCGTTGGGAGATACAAATTTTCAAGGGTGAATACTGCGGTATAATTTGTCCAGGAATTGGAATACTTTCACTTCAGTGAAATGAAATTTCATAGAAATGACTCAAAGGAAAAAGTAGTTGATTATTGCAAGGAAGCTGGAGTACCTTTTGAGTACACAGATTTTTGGGACAGAGATGAGGAGACTTTCCACAATGCTTAGAACATGAAATCCCTTAGAAAAAGATTCAAGCAAAAAATAACAACTGTGGGTGGTAAAGGAAAGCTTGCTGAAAAACAGAAAAGGAAAGAGGAAGAAGAAGCAAAGAAGAGGGAGGAGGAGGCTAACAGACTGGTACAGGAAGCAGAGAGTTGGCTGAGAATAGAAGAGGAAGAAAAGAAGCGAGCAACTGAGGAAGAAGCTAGGAAGGATGGAGAAGAAAGGAAAAAACAAGAAGAAGATGAAATCCAGAAGAAGCAGGAAGATAGTGAGGGTTTTAGATTAGAAGGTGTCCAAAAAGTGAAACAACAAACAAAAAAGGCACCTGAAATCTCAAGAACAGAGGTACTAGAAGGACAAGACCCTACGGACCAAGAACAGGATTAGACTGATAGTAACCCATTAGAGCCTGTTTTTCCTTCTAGAAGTACCGTAGCAGAAGGTTCAGGGTCTTTTTTGGACTGGATTTAATTCCTTTCATGCCTACGGAAGGGGAGGAGGTACCAAATTTCAATACTATATTTTACGATAAAGAGAAAAAGAGAATTGTCAAGAGAACTGAAAAGAAGGTGGACACTGGGGGTAAACCAAGAATGATGGTAACTGACAAAACAGTAGTTCATGGTACACATAAGGATCCATGATTACTAGCAAGTGATGGGGTAGCTCTAACCCTATCCACTGAAGACAATGTGGATAGGATCATGACTGACCTCGAGCAGTCTTAGAAAAGGGTGGCCCAGCTGAAAGAAACTTTGAAGAAGGAAAGGGGTGAAAGCCAAAATCTGAAGAGAAAATATGAGGACATGATCGATGAGGTCAAAGTTTCAAAGGTAGAATGTCAAACCTTGCAGGAAAATAAAGATGCTCTGGAAGTATCTGCAGAAAATATAGAGAGGAATTCTCAGGCTATCTCAGCAGAGTTGGGAAAACTACAGCTGAAATATTAGAATTTGGAGGCTGAGAAAAATCATCTTCAGTTATCAGTTGGAGAACTAAAGAAAGAAAAGAGTAGATTAGAAAGTAAAGTGACAGAGCTAGAAGAGAAGAAGATCACCACAGAAGGGAAGGCTAAGCTATATGAGACTCAAATAGCAGCCTTGGAGGAAGAAAAGAGTTCACTTGCAGCTTCATTGAAATCAGCTATGGAGCAGAAGGTTGATATCAAACCTTTAAAGAAGCATGCTTAATGCTTAGAAGGAAGATTCATCAAATACAGCTGCAGATAGCGGAATAAAGACTTAAAGTCCAGCAAATAGACATCAAATTAGAAGAGATTGTAAGTACAGCCTCATTTTTTTGGATAGAACCTAGGATATTTTCAAGACTCTGCGGGGAAGGATGGCTTGGGTAGAAGCAAACAAATAATATCCCGCAGATATATTTGTTAAATATCAGGAGACAATAAAGCAAGAGCACGAGCTGATTGAGTTTGCTAGTAAAGCAGCAGAAGAATTAAAGAAGGCAATGAAGAGAACATAGGGTGCCTATGCTGAATTTTGTAGGAGAGTGCTCCTGACCTATAATCAGTGTGAGACCTTCGCTGCGAAGAGACTGGAAGCACTACCAAAACATGAAATGTTTTTGAAACATTTACAAGACAAACACAATGAAGATGAACAAGCCATCCAGTGAGTCAAGGAGTTGGACGAAAAGATACTAAATATTGAAGTAGCACATGCAACTGTGAGCATTCACTTGCTAGAAGACCAACTGCACTTGATTCCTGCCAGGATAGCGGGTATAAAAACCTCGGCTGCTCACCACGAAATCACTATCAGATTTCTCGAACCTTCTGGTTTTGAGAATATAGCAGTAGAGGCAAATATATGGAGAAATTTCATGAACGAACAAGTTGGGCCCTCCTAGTGGGATAATTTGGAATATTGATAAATAATGTAATATTTTGGAATATTGATAAATAATGTTTGCAATAGATATTTTAGGTGTATTTTTAGCTTTTTTTATCTTTATGTATGATGTGCAGGTGCCTAACTAAATGCAGGTGATAAAGATAACGAGGAGGGTCACAAATATATGGAGAAATTTCATGAACGAACAAGTTGGGCCCTCCATTGCATGATTTTCCTCAAACTTTGGACAAGATGTTACCCAAGTTTGAACCAAGTGAAGGAATTCTCATAGATGATCATTTGCAAAGTTTCTATTTGGCTTTAGAAGGCCTATGAGCAGCAGAACATGAAGATGTAGTTTGTAGATTATTTCCTCATACCCTGAAAGGAAAACCAACTTCATGGTATTTTTCCTTACCCACAAATCCGATCACGAATTGGAATATTTTTTAGAGATTGTTCAGAAGCAAATACGGAATCCAGAAAACTCATGCAGCTTTAATGAAAGGGTTAATTTCTCTAAAGAAGGAAAAGAAGGAAAAAGTACATAACTTCACTCAAATATTTGTTTCTTACTTAAACAACTTCAATGCAGCTGACAAACCATCTAAGCATGCCCTGATTGAGTACTATACCTCAACTCTCGGTCCAGATCTAGCCATGTTTACCAAGAGATCGGTTAGACCCACATTGGTAGAGGTAGAATTAGAGGGTATACAACACTATCTTACATAGTCAGATGAAAGAAATTATGGAAACAAAAATCCATTATTATTAACTAAACCTAAGGATGAGCAATCACAGGAGTTAGATGGGATGGTAAAGATGATGCAGAAGTTATAAAATCGGGCGATTGATTTAGAAAAATAAAATGAGGCTCACAAACACTATAAGCCTTATTATAAAAAAGAGAAGACAACAGTCAACCTAAACCTCCTCCACACAGCCCTTCAGCAATAAACTTGACCAATGTAGGAATGGATAATTTTTGCACTTTCCATCAACAACCTAATTCTGAGAAGAATTGTTCACAATGGATTAATTATATGACATTAGTCATGAACCAATTATTGGATTCCAAGCTGACAGAAACTGAAGAGGAGAAAGGGAAAGATCATGAACCTATAGAAACACAAGAGGAAGATACCTTGGTTCTATGGGACTATGTTTCTATGTTTAACATGGAAGATGAAGACCTCCCTGACAAAGAAGAAACACCACAAACTAATGTAACAAAAAGAAGTCAGAATCCGTTAAAAGAAGATAACTCAAAGATTAAGAAACTTCAAGAAAACATGAAGAAGGTAAAGAACAACACTTCAACTGTTAAATACCTGAATTTGTCATTTCAAGTCAGGATCCTAGGAAAATCGATACACCTATAAAGCCTACTGAAGATAAAACTGAAAATGTCAAGAAGAATCTCAAGGAACATGAGATGAGATATGATGTTGTGGAAGACATTAAAAAGGCTAAAGCAAATATATCATTGTTTGAAATGTGCAATTTACCTCACAAAAGGAGAATCTTTTAAAATCACTTGAGACACTAGAGGATGAGCCTCCAATTGACAACCAACCAGAGGAGGAGATTGGTGAGGCGATTTTAGGAGGGAAATATAAGTGTAAAACTCCAACATTTCTCCTAACCTTTGAAATTTTCAACTATAACATGCATAACTGTTTAGTGGACTCAAGAGAATCATTCAATGTTATGTCACTTTCAGTCTGCAAGCAAATCAATGGTCAACCTAAACCAACCACTGGACAAGTTCTTCAATTATACACAACAGCAATAAAAGTAATGGGAGAAAGGAGGATGTTCTGATTCATTTATCCACATATGAGAGGGTATGTCAATACATAGACATTGTAGTAGCAGATATCCCAGATGCTTATGGTTTGGTTTTGAGCCGATACTGGTCAGCAAGGTTAGAAGGATATTTTGCATCAGATTGGTCACATTTGTGGTTTCCTTTTAAAGGATGTCAAAATCAGATAAAAGTGTTAAGAGAGCCTCAAATGAAATATAATGTGACTCAATTAGAAAGGAAAAATGAACCAGTAAACTCTGTGTTGGGAAACTATTTCATTGAACTGGAACCGGGAAGTTACCAACCTAAAGAAGCCAGCAGTATACCTGATATCCAGCCCGATCTCCTTCAATTTTCACGGGCTGATGAGTTTGATTGTAACATAGTAGATTTAGTTTCAGATGTAGTTATCAATTTTAATTCAGTAGGAGTAGAAAGTTTTTGGATTCTTTATTTTGATGGTTCTAAAACATTGGAAGGATCAGGGGTTGGCTGTGTCCTAATTGATCCATAAAAAAATAAAAAATTTCTTTCTTGTAGGTTAGAATTTGAATGCACAAATAACACAGCCGAATACGAAGCACTAGTTCAGGGACTTAAAAAAGCAATAGAATTGAAAGTAAAAAATATGAAAGGATATGGATATTCTGAAATCGTTGTTAATCAAATTCGGAAAAAAATACACTGCATTTCACCACATTTGAAAGCTTACCAAAATGAAGTTTGGGATTTACTGATAAAATTTCATGCATTCAATATTGTGTCAATTCCTAGATTAAAGAATGCAGCAGCTGACTTACTAGCTACCTCAATCGCAAGATTAGTACCTTCAAATAATAGATGCTCTATTGAATTACTTTTCAGGCCTTTTGTTCCAGATAACATCACAAATCTAAGGGTTTTTGAAAATGATCAGCAAATCCTGGAGTGTTTGATGAATGAAGATACTTTCAAAGGAGCAATAATAGATGACGAAGAACATTAAGCAGAATTAAAGTTCGGGAATTTAATTCCAAAGGGAGTTAGGACCTTGTGACAAATGTTTGATTTAGATAACAATTTCAGAAATCCAACGAATGTCAAGACTCATAGCTCATCTTTACAATTCGAGCTGATAAATTTAGGGACTGAATTTGAACCCAAATATGTAAATTTAGGGAAGTGTTGTTCACCTGGCGAAAGGAGTAAATTCACCAGCTTATTCAGACAATATAAAGATGTATTTTCTTGGACTTATGAAGACCTAAAGACATATGACACTAAAATTATACAACATGTGATTCCTATCAAGCTTGGAGTCAAACCTTATCAGCAACATCTGAGAAAAATACATCCAAAGCTTGAACCACTAATTCAAAGCGAAGTGAAAAAGCAGCTAGATGCTAAAATCATATTTAAAGTCAGACATTCAGAATGGGTCTCTAATTTGGTGCCGATGCGGAAAAAGTCTGGTGAAATCATACTTTGCGTAGATTTCAGAAATCTTAATTGTGCATCAAATAAAGATAATTATCCTGTCCCACCCATGGAACAAATACTACAAATGGTATGAGGTTCCGAACTGTTCTCTCTACTAGATGGATTCTCCGGTTACAATCAAGTATTGGTAGTAGAAGAGGACAGGCTCAAGACTACTTTCAGAACCAAGTGGGGAACTTTTGCATATAGGAGGATGCCCTTTGGACTTATCAATGTTGGAGCTATATTCCAGAGGGCTATCGATATAGCTTTCCACTGTCTGATTGGCCATAGTGTTGTGGTTTATCTATATGATGTTACAATATTTTCAAAAAAGAGAGAAGAGTATGCATTTCATTTGAAACATATTTTTGAGCGTTGCTGGAAATACGACATTTCATTAAACCCCAAGAACTATGTGTTTTCAGTCACAGAAGGAAAGCTACTGGGTCATGTCATTTCTAAAAAAGGGATCTCCATAGACTCGGAGAGGATTACAGCCATAGAGTAGATCCATTTACCCCATAATAAAAAAGGTATGCAATCTTTTATGGGTACAATCAACTTTGTGCGAAGGTTTGTACCATATTTTGCCCAAATTGTCAAACCTTTGCAGCAAATGGTTAAGCAGAGTGTGAAATTTAGATGGACTGACTTGGAAAAGAATGCATTCAGCAAGAGAAAAACATCTGTTGCTCATGCATCATCACTCAAAAGTCCAAATTTTGAAAAGGTTTTTATTCTGTACACTTTTCCTTCTGATGATTCATTAGCAGTTGTGCTTACAGAGAAAGAAGATGGGGGAGATGAGTACCCCGTATCATTTATGAGCACTGGTCTGCATGGGGCTGAATTGAATTATCCAGTGGTTGATAAACAAGCTTATGCAGTTTTTAAGGTGGTAAAGCAATTCAGGCCATACATACTTAAGAATCGCACTTAAGTAATAGTCCCACACCCAGTAGTACGATCCCTTTTTGTGCAAAAAGAATTGGGAGGTAACTGGGTGATTGCTTTGCAAGAATATGATCTTGAATTCAAACCAGCAACCATAGTTAAGGGACAAGGACTTTGTAAACTAATGGCTAAAGGTCAAAATAATGAAGATAGCAGCTGGGATAATGAAGCTGAACTACACATGGTGGATGTATGTCCTCGGTTTACAGCTCCAAACTCCTGGTATCGAGATCTATTCCATTATCTCTAAGAAGGGTATTTGCCAGAGCATTGGAGTCCCAAGAAAAGAAGAGAATTACATCTGAAATTAGCTTTATATCATATCATTGATGGATTATTGTTCAGAAATAACTACGATGGAGTATTTCTCAGATGCTTGGAACAAGAAGATGCAAAGAAGGTCATAGCAGAATTCCATGATGGACCTGTTGGAGGTCACTTTTCTGGAGACACAACAACACATAATATTCTTCGGGTTGGATATTATTGGCCAATGTTGTTTAAAGATGCTCATGCTCATGTTAGAAAGTGTGATCCTTGCCAAAGAAGTGGTGGAAGACAAGCTAAAGCAGCAGGACCATTGAAACCAGTAATTATCTCAGAACCGTTTGAACAATGGGGAATCGACATTATCGGAGAAATAAATCCAAATTCCTCATTGCAGCACAAGTATATTCTGACAACAACTGATTATTTCACCAGATGGGTAGAGGCCATACCCTACGGAAAGTAAATGAAGATGCAGTTATGGATTTCTTGCATAACCATATTATGACCAGGTTTGGGGTTCCAATTTCCCTGGTTTTTTATAATGCTTCTTATTTTTATTCTATTAGATTAACTGCATTTGCTAATGAAAGAGGAATTAAGTTGCATTATTTTGCAAATTATTACCCAGAAGGAAATGGTTTCGCAAAATCCACAAACAAAAATCTGATTAGGATTTTAAAGAAAACAGTGATAGAAAATCAAAGGAGCTGGCATTTAGCTTTACCTAATGCTCTCTGGGTTAATAGAGTCACACCCAATAATTCCTTAGGTGTGTCACCATACACTCTCATTTGTGGAAAAGAAGTTGTCCTCCCTCCCGATATTCTATTGCCATCTTCCATAATAGCCCAAGAGTCTAGGGGTACTGATAATGAAATTATACAAATCCGAATCTATAATCTGTTGAAGTCAGAAGAGTCTAGGTCCAAAGCTCGGGAAAGGTTTAAGCATCAACAAGAAATGGTGAAGCGTTGGTTTGAAAAAAACAAAGCTGGGAAAAAAGAGTTCGAAGTAGGAGATATGGTTCTTAAGTGGGATCACCCGCATGATGAGAAGGGAAACCACACTAAGTTTCAGTAGCTATGGGTAGGCCCTTTTCAGATTGCGGAAAAGCTAGGTCCCTCGACTTACAAGTTGCAAGACTTACAGGGGTGGGAGGAGAACTTACCAATAAATGGTTTAGTTCTCAAGCCTTATTTTTCTTGATCGCTTTTTGTTTTGTTTTCTTGTACATAAATAAACGATTTGATTTGTTGCTTATTTTAGTTCAGGTTTTAGTTGCTTTCTTTTACTTGCTTAGAGTTTGATTCACTGTAAATTTTGTTTGATTATGTTTCAATAAACCAGCATGACTTTTGGTTGTATGGAGTTCATCAAAGTTCTGGATTAACTAAAATCTTTGACTACAAGACTGCATACTATTGACTCATATAATGTTTGAAAAAAAACTCTTCAAGATTAGCATATTTTCTAAATGGTTATGAACACATTGAATTCCTACTTAATCCTTGTGAAATAACTAAGGATAGAAAATTCCAGAGTACTATTTTGAGGCTCCATTCATTTCACATTAAAAATTTTCCTAGGGGGTAATAGCAAAATACCCATGGAAAGGAAGCAAGGTAAACAATGTATTATATTTAAATGATCCCATGCCATTGAATTGAAATCCAAAAGGCTAATGAGAGTCTAAATCTCCTCAAAAGCAATATGCATCAAAAACACGTGTTGAACCACATCAGTATGAATGAGATTGCCAAAGTTCTTCTCCGTCCGTGAGTTGAAATTAAAATATACCTCACACAAAAGGACACTATGGACAGAGGAGCTTGAATTAAAATTAAGAAAGAAAGTAATCGGGAGGACTCAAAAGGACAAAAGTCCAGAAGCATAAAAAGTGCAAATTGGCATGGGAATGAGGAACAAATGGATATATCTGTTTACCATATGTTACGATCCTGTGGTATCTAAGTTGGAAGCCATCCAAAGGCAGAGGTAAAATAAAATTCATATTCCCGGCCTTAGAAGAGTTATCCAGACTTTGAAATCTTGGTTCCCCTTCTTAAACTTGGACTATTATCAATGGTTAAAGTGCATAAATCTTGCATTTAGGAATCCAGATATCTTGAAGAAATCTAGTAAAATTGCACCATCAAAATAGTCCGTTTTATCAAAGAATAAGTTGTTCAAAGATCTGTGTCCACCAGGTAGTCACCAATTGTTGCAGTTGCAACTATTCCTCTATAAAAATTTATTTTCAGGGTCCCCCCTTTGTTTGTTTGAGTTTCAAATTGCCCTAGGAATGTTTTATTTTTACCAAGATTTGATCTGGGCTCAGATTTTTTTCAAAAAAACGTAGTCTTTTTGCATGTCTGTATCGGATGATCAGTCCACTAGCCTTCCGATATTGGATGCTTAGTTGACTATTCTTCCAACGTTGTGGAAGTACAGTCAACTAGCTTTTCGATTGGTTTATCGAAAACCTTCTGAGATTTTCGTCGCTAAATCGGAGTAAGTTTTCTTTTTCCTCTCGGATTTGGTTTGTGGAGGCTCTGACTTCTTAGTGTCATGCATATGCGATGAACTGGATGGGCCTTCGTCTGTACTTTTTCGAGAACCAATATTGGGAGCAATCTCACTATCGAGTTTGTTTACTGGAGCGAACCGAAGGTTTTAGCCTGTTTCCCGCCCAACGTTGCGGAGGATTAGTTTTGAGCTGATCCGAAAGCTCACATTTCCTATGCCGATTCTAAAGAGTTTATTCCTACCGGGGTCCGATGTTATTTTCCTATATGATTCCCGGGTTGGTAGATTAGTTTGTTGCCGACATTGCGGAAGACTAATAGCGAGTTGATCTGAAGCTTAGACTTTAGTGCCTCTGATGTCCAATTTTTCTTTCCCAAGCAATCACCGGGTGGATAGAATGATCAATAGCCGATGTTTTTTTTTTCTTTCGGAGTTGGCCTCCCGATGATGTTAAAATATTTTCCCGCTGATGGTTCTCCACCCCGTCAAGCCCTTATAACACCATTTTGGGGTTTTTCCTTGTCATTTTTCACCATTGAAGCTGTCCATCCTCTTGGGTGCATGCATCTATCAATATTTGATTCATCCTACTCTGTACCCATGGAGGGTTGTTTCTCGTCCGAGTTACTCGCATCACCATTTCCAGGTAGTTTTTGTCTGTAGCGTTGTTTCTTTGGATTGATTTTTGTTAATTTTAACCGCTAGGTGGATGGAGTGAAGTTCATGGTAGGGTTAGGTTTTCTTATACATAGAAATATTTTTCTTACGGTGATTTTATCTACTAGCAAGGGCTCATCCTATTTGCTATGAGTGTTTTGCCTAGCCAGTGGTTTTTGGGATATCCGCCATGAGTGCACCTGTGGAAATTGCATGAAGATTTAGGGCATGGGGCAGACAGGCATTTCTCTGTCTAGACCTTGCTATTCTTGGTTGTGTTATGTCCAACCTGAGGTTAGAAATCCATGTCCCCTACAGCATTAGTTTCCCGTGGGATTCAGGAGGGTCATTCAACTCACTAAGGGTTTTTGGAGATAAGTTTTTGCGTCAGTTTAGGAAGTGGATGAAACTAATAGGGGTTTTTAGGATCCTTGAAAAACCAGTGGTGGGATGATTTTGCTTCAAATAAAAGTGCCTGTATAAGTTAAAGGAAAATTTCTAGTTTAATGCTTTGAGATAAGTTGAAGTTTTGAGCAGATTTAGAGGGCAGGAATTTTGCAGGTTTTTCTTTGTTAAAATATCTCATTCTAAGGACTGCATATTAACATAAATTTCCAACATGCATATCGAAGAAGGGGTAATGATTGTATATTTTTCTTGTCTATTATTATACCAGTTGCTAGAGATAGTCAGACTGAAACCATGTTGCATGACTGTTACAGGTGGATTTCCAACACAGCAATATGCCAAGGAAACAGAAGAAGAAAGCCCAAGTGGCTGAAGAAGAACCTGAAGTAGAAGTGATAACCAAGGTAGAATTCATTTATGAAGACACTAAAGTGACTACTAGGGTTGAACCAGAATACAAGTGGGTAGAAGTGTATAGAATGATTTCAAGCCAAAGTGTCCCTGATGTTGGTTTTGAATACATGTACATATATACGAATATTGAGAGGTCATCCCTGATGAAAGTGGCTACCAGGACTAATATTTTTCCATGCTCGGAAGTGATATGTTGGATCCTTCCCAAGGAATATGTGACCAGGATGATCCTAGAAAATATCGAGAAACAAGGCTATGCTGCATAAAACCCTGCTTATGTGTCCATGGCATATCATCTACCATCACCCCAGACTTATCTAACTGAACGTTGGCTAAAGGAGTTAGGTCTGGACCTGGTAGAGACGATGAAGAAAATGATAATCCTGGGAAAAAATTTCAAGACCAGACCTTCTAGGGAATATGAGACATCAACTCTCCATGCCCCATATAGATTCATCATTTTAATGCTAAACAGACTCTTCGGGAGATCTAATGTGAAAATTTTTAAGTTTGGTTGGATACCTTTTATTTATTATGTTGCTACACAAGGGACTATTTTTAACTAGGAAAGCATAGTGTCAAATAGCTTATCATCCTGCATCAGCGCAACATTGGGAGGAGTATCCCAAAAGAATTCTAAATTATACATGAGCTCTATTTTGATAGACTGCATTCTATGTACTCAATCTTTCCCTACACTAAAATGCCATTGGGATAAGGATCAAGCTCCAGTATATGCTGCTTACAAGTTATTTTGGGCTCACAAATACTACACCTATTATAAGGAAATATGTGAGCATTTCATCATGCCTTGATACACTTTGATTTTCTTGGAAGGTTGCAATTGCATGTCAGAAGAAGCCTTCAAGGTTATGCAAGAATTTGGAAGTTATTATCTAACAGAGGGTGGCTTGTATTTAAGGATGTATGGTGGATCGAGAGCCCCTTCTCTGCTCCCGAGATATGCTATTGATTATGTACTCCATAAAGAAGTTGTTAGATAGTTATATATTGATGGAGTAGGTAATTTCCTATTTGAACATAAAAAGCCAGTATATCCTGCAGTGCCTTTTTTCGTTGGGAGTTACAAATTTTCAAGGGTGAATACTGCGGTAGAATTTGTCCAGGAATTGGAATACTTTCACTTCAGTGAAATGAAATTTCATATAAATGACTCAAAGGAAAAAGTAATTGATTATTGCAAGGAAGTTGGAGTGCCTTTTGAGTACACAAATTTTTGGGACAAAGATGAGGAGACTTTTCGCAACGCTAAGAACATGACAGCCCTTAGAAAATGATTCAAGCAAAAAATAACAACTGTGGGTGGTAAAGGAAAGCTTGTTGAGAAACAAAAAAGGAAATAGGAAGAAGAAGTAAAGAAGAGGGAGGAGGAGGTTAATAGACTTGTACAGGAAGCAGAGAATTGGATGAGAACAGAAGAGGAAGAAAAGAAGCAAGCAGCTGAGGAAGCAACCAGGAAGGCCGAAGAGGAAAGGAAAAAACAAGAAGAAGATGAAATCTAGAAGAAGCAGGAAGATAGTGAGGGTTTCATATTAGAATGTGTCCAAAAAGAGAAACAATAAACAAAAAAGGCACCTGAAAGCTCAAGAACAGAGGTACTAGAAGGACAAGACCCTACGGACCAAGAACAGGATCAGACTAATAGTAACCCATTAGAGCATGTTGTTCCTTCTTGCAGTACCATAGCAAAAGGTTTAGGGTCATTTTTTGGACTGGATTTAATTCCTTTCATGCCTACGGAATGGGAGGAGGTACTAGATTTCAATACTATATTTTATGATAATGAGAAAAAGAGAATTGTCAAGAGAATTGAAAAGAAGGTGGACATTGGGGGTAAACCAGGAATGATTGTAATTGACAAAACAGTAGTTCACAGTACACATAAGGATCCATGATTACTAGAAAGGGATGGGGTAGATCTAACCCTAGCCTATGAAGACAATGTGGATAGGATCATGACTGACCTCGAGCAGTCTCAGAAAAGGGTGGCCCAGTTGAAAGAAACTTTGAAGAAGGAAAGGGGTGAAAGCCAAAATTCGAAGAGAAAATATGAGGACATGCTCGGTGATGTCAAATTTTCAAAGGAAATATGTCAAACCTTGCAGGAAGATAAATATGCTCTGGTAGTATCTGCAGAAAATACAGAGAGGAATTCTCAGGCTATTTAAGCAGAGTTGGGAAAACTACAGCTGAAATATCAGAATTTGGAGGCTGAGAAAAATCATCTTTAGTTATCAATTGGAGGACTAAATAAAGAAAAGAGCATATTAGAAAGTAATGTGTCAGAGCTAGAAGAGCAGAAGATCACCATAGAAGGGAAGGCTAAGCTATATGAGACTCAAATAGCAGCCTTAGAGGAAGAAAAGAGTTCATTTGCAGCTTCATTGAAATCAGCTATGGAGCAGAAGGTTGATATTGAACCTTTAAAGAAGCATGCTCTTATGCTTAGAAGGAAGATTCATCAAATACAGCTGCAGATAGCGGAAGAAAGACTTAAAGTCCAGCAAATAGACATCAGATTAGAAGAGATTGTAAGGACAGCCTCATATTTTTTGGATAGAACCCAGGATATTTTGGAGACTCTGTGGGGAAGGATGGCTTGGGTAGAAGCAAACAAATAATATCTCGCAGATATATTTGTTAAAGATCAGGAGACAATAAAGCAAGAGTACGAGCTGATTGAGTTTGCCAGTAAAGCAGCAGAAGAATTAAAGAAGACAATGAAGAGAACACAGGGTTCCTGTGCTGAATTTTGTAGGAGAGTTCTCCTAACCTATAATCGGTGTCATACCTCCGCTTCGAAGAGATTGGAAGCACTACCAGAACATGAAATGTTTTTGAAACGTTTATAAGACAAACGCAGTGAATATGAACAAGCCTTCCAACGAGTCAAGGAGTTGGACAAAAAGATACTAAAGACTGAAGTAGCACATGCAGATGTGAGCATTCACTTGCTAGAATACCAACTTCGCTTGATTCCTTCCAGGATAGCGGGTATAAAAACCTCGGTTGCTCAGCACGAAATCACTATCAGATTTCTTGAACCTTCTGGTTTTGAGAATATCGCAGTAGAGGCAAATATATGGAGAAAGTTCATGAACGAACAAGTTGGGCCCTCCTAGTGGGATATTTTGGAATATTGATAAATAATGTAATATATTATATTTTTTTGTGCACAAACTACAAGACAATTTTTTGTAAAAGAAAGGTTGGAATCCCAAAAGGCAATAAGGGGTAGCCCAAGATTTTTTGCTTTTTGTATAAATATATGCAAGATTTAGGTAGTAAAGGACCTTTTTTCAGACCATTTTTGGGCAAGATTATTGTAAGGAGAACTCATTCATCTTATAATAAATAGTTATACTTTTCGGCTGGAGAAAGCACTGTGGAGTTTGAAAGGTTTGTCATGGGATAGTTGGATGTGAACTGTTTCTATTTCATCTTATTTTCATGAACTATGAGATTGTTCTAACTTATGAATTCTTTCATGTTGTGAATGTGCTCTGGTTTATTTTTGTGAAATTTCCACAATCATAGTTGAGTAATGAATGTTTTAATTAACAATGAGCTATCTCTTTGTTCATCTGTCTATTGATATTCATGTGTTCATAAATGTTAACAGCTATCTGTAGTTTTATTAATACATGTTATACAATATATTACTCACCATTAATTACAGTATTTCTCCCTAGGGATAGATTAATTAGCCTTAGTTAGTTTTCATTTATTTGTGATTTAGAAGCGAGAGAGGTAAGATGAGAGGTAAGAACCTACGCATCACGTTATGACCCTCCTCATTATATTTATCACATGCATTTAGTTAGGCACCTGCACATCATACATAAAGATAAAAAAACTAAAAATACACCTAAACGGTGGACCGGCCATAACTGGTAAAACATTTTAATCGTTACTTGACCTACGGTAGCTGGACCGTAAACCGAACGGATTCCCCATACCAAACAATAACGAGCTAGTTGGGAACGTTTATTAGGGAGAATCCCTACTGTTGTTACCTGTGATTTTCCAGACCTCAACAACTGGTCAGATATAAGTGTTGAAGAATATGAAGACCTACATGGAGACTATGCCTACAACTAGCATGAAAAAATGATAGCTCTGTATAACTTCCTATGACGAGTAGAATTGAGAGATAGCACCATTTGATCGAGATAGAGGAAGCAGTGATGATCCAACTTTGATGATGATCCAGTTTTGATGATGATCCAGTTTCGATGATGATCTGGCTTTGATGATGATCCAGAGAAGAAGACTTATGCTAACGTATTGTGTCAAGAGAATACATTCCTAGTTAAGAGGGAGTGTTGATGTATTTGTAACTTGGGAATGTATTCACTTTTAGACTATTATATTGTACCCCGGTGTTCCTATTGGTAGAATCATTTATATTTCATTGCACCCCGATGTTCCTATCGGGAGAGTCATTAATATAATAAAGTCATGCAAAGTCAATGAGATTTACCCTCTGTTGTAAGTTGGGGAAATAGACCCCACAATTGAGTTGAGGTTAACCCTCCTTGTTGATCAGGGGGGAAAATACCCCACAGTTGAGGGGCACTAGGGTTATTAGACACTCCTAGAGATGTCGGCCCTGGTAAGTAATTTTCAAGTCAAAAATTAGTATAAATAGAGAGTGAGCCTCTCTATTTGTGATATACACTCACTCAACTAGGACGCATGAGTGAGAGAGGAAGTGCTCACACAAGTGAAAGAGAGAACAACTATTGGAGATCATATTTTCTATCTTTGGTTTTTTTTCCTGTCATTGGTGCTCATTCTATCTCTGAGGAAGTTGCGGGGTTTTCTCCTTTATGGTTTCCCTGAGAAAAAATTTTGTGTCTCTTGTCTCTTGTGATTATTGTTGTGCTTTTTATTCTCTCATATAAGATCCTAGATCATATTTATTAAATGATAAAAATCTAACATAAAGTGCACATAAAGAGATCTAACAAATTATCCTTTAGAATGTTCTTGACTCCAAGACTCAACTTTTGAAATTGCTTAATGTGCTCTGTAACTAGACCTCTTTGCTCGAGATTTATCAATTGGATAAAGAACGTGTTTCTATTAAAATCCCCATAATATGTTATTAATAAATTTGTAAATATGGACTAAGAGACAATTTAATGTCCCCTTTTTGGAATTTTTATTAAAATGCCCAATTTTCCATTTTTTCACATTTTTGGCTCTTGACTAGTTTTGATGTCTAGGCCTCCAAATTGACCCAAATGCTTCCAAATTTGATCTGAAGGTAGATGAATGATAATATAAATTAAGTATTATTTTAATGTATTCTTTACCTCCCAATTAATTTACTAAACTTTTTTAATGTTCTGTTCAAAGTAGGAGTCTTTACTAGCAAATTGGGGCTCCAATTCCCCCTGGGTAATTGCCAGAAATGGCTTCACAATTGATCCCAAAGTCACTTGAATTTCTGAAAAGAGGCTGGGTATGTGTAAGATACCTTTTAAAATTCTCACATGCATCATGGTTCAATTTATACATTCTGTTATGACTCTTTCCAAAACAATCCCCAAGTCACAATTTCGACCCTTGGGGAAAATGCACCAAATCTTCTCCCAATGCAATAAAAGTGAGTAAAATGGCTTCCAATGCTTAAGTAATGAACATTAGACTTGAAATAAACATTAATTAAATTCCATCCATCATACATTTATCATATATACATTCCTCCATTCGAAATAATAAGCATTACCATGGCATATATCAAAATGGAGTGGAAATGGTCATTGTTTGCTCATTAAAAGTCATTCTGACTTGCAAATATTGGGAATTTCGAATTGAAAATTTATAAATGAATAAAATAGAATATTAAACTGATTCCAATTATAAATTAACAATTAAAGTCTCTCCCAATTCGAAATCATCAGCATTACAATGGTTCACAACAAGATAGTGGGGAAATGACACTATTTCTTCATTGTTCAACATCTTTACATGAATTATTTTGGGAATTTCAAACTCAAAGTATTATAAACATAAAATAAAAATAATATACATCAGAACATAATATAATGATCATTATAATATTCCCCGAAGAGATCAATAGCTCACCCAAAGTGCAATCCCTCCATTGGAATGAATATGGTGTGAAAACTGGAAATAGTTGTGAGAGAGTGCTGCAATAGAAGAATCCAAATTATTTCCTGTATATTACACCTGAAAATAAGACTCCATTAAATCTCCATGAAATACCTAAGTGGCATTTCCAAACACCAACTAGGATGGGAATCTTTCACCCTCGAAATTGGCTTAAGCAAGAAAACTAGTCATCCACTAGCTCTCACAATTCACAAATGACAATGTCACAAATGAGAAAAAGCCTCTTCTCATGGATGATCCTTGTATTTTATAAACATTATTAGTCTTCTAAGGTTCCAAATCCATCCATAAACCAAATCCAAGTCGAATTGGTGTGGCTTCTCATGCTATGCCATGTGACCTCTCTCTTCACCTTCCCTCTTCTCCCAAATTTGAGTAGGAGCCACTTGGCCTTCTCTAACTCCCAAATTAGACCTATAAGATGCTCTATTTAGTCCTGACATGTCATTATTTCAGTATTTCAGCCTTCATATCTGACATGTGTCATAATTGTCATAGAATCTCCATCATTTGTGTCATAGATGTCATAAATGTAAGGGGAATCTAGCCCAAGTGTCCATGAAACTCCCATTTGGCTCTTCCTCTCCCATGTAAGTTACAATTCATCCCAAATTCGACCTATGAAGTATATGTACAATTATATTATCCTTATAATCCATCCAAAAACATTAGGCTTCCCATATATTTGAATTTGCAAGAGAAAGATATCATTTAACATAGGAATTCTAGCTAGTGTGGGCCCCATAGTCTCCATGTGTATTCATGCTCTATTGCCATTTCCATTTTCTCTTGTATTTATTTAATAATATAAATTATTAAATTTTTATCCCCTTCCAATGTCTAAACATCATTTATTATCCCCCTTATTCCAAATCTCAAAGCTTCCACCCCCAACCTAGGAAACTAGTGATTTTCCTCCTTGGCAATTATTTGACTTTTAGCATCCATTTGACAACTTTCATGAATATGGAAAATTTGATTTTTCCATTGTGTCCCAATGCCAAATTTAGGACATTACAAATCCTCCCTTCCCAAAATTTCTTGTCCTCGAGCAATTTCAAACATGGTTGTTGAAGAACCTGCTTTCTGTATGATTCTTTGAAGTTGCCACTGAGCTGCCCACCTTGAGTCTTTGAGATTCCATGAATATTTCAGAGAGGAACCACCATGCTTGCTGCTGCACTACTTTGATTAACATCACCTTATGAAATTTTGAATCCATATCCCATACTGCTTGTTTCCCAAATAATTTGAAATCAATGGGACTAAAATCTATCCCAGGGCCCCATTGCTTGCATTGCACTCCAACACTTAAGAGTGCTCTCCAACCCATACCATTTGGAAAGAGAATTCCTGGATCCCATTTTCTTGTATGCATTCTTCCAAACATCATGAGTGCATAATATATATCATCAAAGTATATAACAACATAATAATAATGTACATCAAGGAGGTGCCTCACCAAGAAATAATGAAAGTGCTTATACCTCCCAGTGAGTAGACTACCATTTGCCAAGTACAAACATGCTTCAAGTGACCAATAAAATATGCTCCAATGACATAGGTGAGGATCCCATGTCCTATAATTCTTCTCCCAAATAATTTCATATGCATCAAAATAAGAATCATCCCTTTGTTCTTGCATCCAAGAAGTGAATGAAGAACCTCCACCAAAATATGAACCAAATAAGGAGCAAATAAAACATGGAGACTTCAAGTGGCTCAAATAAGTCTCATCAATACACTCATGAATATGCATATCATCATGTAACATCAGAGGATTTTGCTTCCAATAATAATTTTCTTCAATCACATAACTATTCACCCAAGTGTGGGATGAAGTTCCTCCAACTTCAAATAGACTAGGAAAGGAGCAAGGAAAATCATGAGTCTCCAAGTGAATCAAGTGAACATCATAGGTGCACCCATGTAGATGTGTATAATCATAATGTAAACAAGGATGCTGCTGCAAATGTAAATAATATGGTTCTCTAATAATTCCATCATCAAAAGGAGAAATAGAATGTCCATGCTCTTCATGTGGCACCATCAAAAAGAAGCCTTTCACCCATACTTCATTAGGATGATTGCTGCAAAATTTAGAAGTGTAGGATTTAGGAGAAAGAACCAACTCACCCAAATAATCAGTAAGTGCAAAGTTTTCATAATGTGAGGGATCCATAGGGGTAGGATTATGCAGCTCATTCAAGAGTGTGAAACATTTGTCATAGATTGGTTCTAATGTAGAGGAATCATGCTCTTGTTTAAAAATTGCATACCCTTCATCAAGAGACAATTCAAGTTCCTCTTCAACCACATCAAGTGTTTGAATCTCTTCAATTACATCTTCAAATACATCAATTACATTCAAATTTCCAAATTTCTCATGATCCACCATGTCATGAGAATCCTCCAAACAATCTACCATTTGACAATCTGAAACATAGGAGGAAAAACAAGTGTCTTGCAACTTTTCAAGAAGTTTCTCATTTTGAATTCTGAGCTTATGAATAACTTCATTATTCTTAAAGTATGATTCATGTAAACATTCAATAAGCTCAATGACATTTTTTCTATCAAAAAGAAAAGACATGAAATTACCTTTGATGTTGCACCTTGCTCTTTGGATCTTCTCCATGTATTCAAGGAAGGATGGATCCTCCAAGGAAGTAGCTCTCCAAAAAAAATTTGATACCAATGCTTGAGTGTCATGGAGTATGCTAAGGGCCTCTTGGATCTTATTTTCATTCATCTTTAAGGACCCTTCAAGAAAATGAGGCTCTTGCAAAGGAACCTCCTCATCTTCTTCCTTCTTGCTTGGACCAACTTCATGAAGCTCAAGTGGTGATGGGGAAGTTGATATTGTTTCTTCTTCAACTGCTACAAGGTCTTCATTTTCATGTTTAATGGAATTTTGGATTGCATCAACATTTTGAAATCTTATCTCTATGTCACCAACATAGAGTTGTGAGCACCCATCAGTAGGTACTCCTTCGTAGTTCAAGCATCCATCAGTATATGCTCTTTGGTCCATGTCCATAGTAGAATTTGTTTCAGAATGATATTCAATAGTTTCAAGGTACTCTTCTTCCTTCTCATGTGATGTTTCCTCATCTTTTTCAAAGTCATTTAGGAGTGAATTTCGATCCTCTTCATGTAATTCCTTTTCTTCTTCACCCCCCAAAAAAATTTGTAGCTCCTTGGTATCCTCCATACTTGTGCATTGATTATTATTCCTTAATGAGTTCTTATTTGAATTATTTTTTATAAATTCCTTCAACCAATCATTAAGGTCTTCACAATGAATAGTTTTATGTGCCAATTTGAATGCTTGCTTAACTTGCCTGGACATATCATCACCACATGGCTTATTGAATTTATCAAATTCATATATAACATCCATAACTTCAATAGGTTCCAATACCATGCTATGATACCACTGTAATGTCCCCTTTTTGGAATTTTTATTAAAATTCCCAATTTTCCAATTTTTTCACAATTTTGGCTCTTGACTAGTTTTGATGTCTAGACCTCCAAATTGACCCAAATGCTTCCAAATTTGCTCTGAAGGTATATGAATGATAATATAACTTAAATATTATTTTCATGTATGTTTTTTTACCTCCAAATTAATTCTTTAAACTTGTTTAATGTTCTATTCAAAGCAGGAGTCTTTACTAGCAAATTGGGGCTCCAATTCCCCCTGGGTAATTGCCAGAAATGGCTTCACAAATGATCCAAAAGTCACTTGAATTTATGAAAAGAGGATGGGTATGTGTAAGGGACCTTTTAAAAGTCTCATATGCATCATGGTTCAGTTTATACAGTCTTTTATGACTCTTTCCAAAACAATCCCCAAGTTACAATTTCAACCCTTGGGGAAAATGCACCAAATCTTCTCCCAATGCAATAATGAGTAAAATGGATTCCAATTATTAAGTAATGAACATTATACTTGAAATACATATTAATTAAAGTCCATACATCATAAATTTATCATAGATACATTCCTCCATTCGAAATAATAAGCATTACCATGGCATATATCAAAATGGAGTGGAAATGGTCATTGTTTGCTCATTAAAAGTCATTTTGACATGCAACTCGGAATTTAGACTTGAAAATTTATGAGAATGAAGAAAATAGAATATTTAATGGATTCCAATTATAAATTGATAATTAAATTCTCTCCCAATTCAAAATAATCAGCACTACAATGATTCACAACAAGATAGTGGGGAAATGACACTATTTCTTCATTGTTCAACATTTTTACATGAATTATTTTGGGTATTTAGACCTGAGAGTATTCTAAACATGAAATACATAGCATATAAATCAGAAAATAATATAATGAGCATTATAATCTTCCCCAAATATATCAATAGCTCACCCAAAGCTAAATCCCTCCATTGGCATGAATATGGTGTGAAAACTGGAAATAGTTGAGAGAGAGTGCTGCAATAGAAGAATCCAAATTCTTTCATGTAGCTTAAATTTGCAAATAATACTCCATTAAACATCCATGAAAGACCTGATTTTCCTTTCCAAACACCAACTAGGATGGGAATATTTCACCCTCGAAATTGGCTTAAGCAAGAAAAATAGTCATCCACTAGCTCTCACAATTCACAAATGACAATTTCACAGTTGAGAAAAATCCTCTTCTCATGGATGATCCCTGTATTTTATAAAAATTATTAGTATTATAAGGTTCCAAATACATCCATAAACCAAACCCAAGTCTAATTGGTGTGGCATCTCATGCTATGACATGTGGCCTCTCTCTTCACCTTCCCTCTTCTCCCAAATTTGAGTAGAAGCCTCTTGGCCTTCTCCAAGTCCCAAATTCGACCTCTAAGATGATATATTCAGTCCTGACATGTCATTATGTTAGTATTTCAGCCTTCCGATCTGACTTGTGTCATAAATTTCATAGAATCCCCATCATTGATGTCATAGATGTCATAAATGTAAGGGGAATCTAGCCAAGTGTCCATGAAACTCCCATTTGGCTCTTCCTCTCCCATGTAAGTTACAGTTCATCCCAAATTCTACCTATGAAGTATATGGACAATTATATTAGCCTTATAATCCATCCAAAAACATTAGGCTTCCCATATATTTGAATTTGCAAGAGAAAGATACCATTTAACATAGGAATTCTAGCTAGTGTGGGCCCCATAGTCTCAATGTGTCTTCATGCTCTATTGCCACTTCCATTTTCTCTTGTATTTATTTAATAAGATAAATTATTAAATGTTTATCCCCTTCTGATGTCTAAACATCATTCATTATCCCCCTTATTCCAAATCTCAAAGCTTCCACCCCCAACCTAGGAAACTAGTGATTTTCCTCCTTGCCAATTATTTGACTTTTAGCATCCATTTGACAACTTTCATGAATATGGAAAATGTGATTTGGCCATTGTGACCCAATGCCAAATTTGGGACATTATAGACAATAGGATCCTTTTTATGATCACAAAGTCATTGGTACCACACAAATTGATTAGGATCTAAATATAAGGATGCAATAGTTACCTTTTGTAAATTTGGCACTTAGTGTAAATCAAATAATTGTTCCATTTGGAATATCCAACTTATTGGATCACTACCATCAAACTTGCTCATATCAATCTTGACAATTAAGTAGTTTCATGGTCCTGAGTTGAACCCATGATGGTGTAGATTATGGAGTGACGAATTATCAAGTGTCAATGACCCAAAATTCTTTTTCTCAATTTATTTTTCAATTTTATCAATATGTAACTAGAATGAGATCCTCATGTTCTCCTTTTCCTCTTCTTGAGGAGGTTAATTAAGAGTAAATATATGTCTTATCTCATTCAATATTACCTTCATATTTTCAAGATAACCTTCATTGGAAATATTTTCCATATTCCATTTTCCTTCTATTTCATTGTTTACATGTGTAAAATCCACCGTTTTTGCTGACAAATCATTCAACTGATCACATTTGTCCACAATATTGGATAGTTGGTTATATACATCTTCACATTATTCCCAAGTCATAGTTGAGCTATTTGGAGGGTTAAATGGTGTAGAATTTTTTATATAAACCATTTTTATGTAAGCCCAAAATAATACTTAACTATAATTCTCCTTGTTTCTCTTTTTGTCTCACCTTTTGAATCACCCAAAATATATATTCCAATCAAAAGTTAGGCAAATTTCAAGATAGCATACCTTTGAAAACCATGGTTTGTAAGTTGCCTTCCTAGTTGGTATTTATCTTGGATTATGTCTAAAATTTTGGTCTCCCTAAGCATGAAATTTTGTCTTGTAGTATCCAGTTATGTCTTCTTTGCAATACCATATATTTGACCAAATTTTGATGTGCCAACAGAGTGTTATGGTAACTTTCCATAGATTTATTGTTTTTGACCCTTTTAGCATAACAAACTTGAATGGACTAACACATGTCTAATTTTTATGTTATGGTTCCTAAATGTTTACCACAAACACTGGTAAGTATTCCTTCTAATGAAATAGATAGGTGGAACTTAATTTGGAGCTCTGAAGGTCATATATAACAGTTTTAGTGATAACACTTATTTGAGAGTAGTTTTTGGGTTAATAAAACCTAACTTCCATAGAATATAAATCCTAACTTATAGTGAACCAAGAATTTAAATTTTTATCATAGGTACTTAGTTATGTATCCTAAGGTTCCTCAAAATTTCATTATCTGAAATGTCCCCCACAAAGATAGCAAAAATGGCTCTAATACCAAATGTTATGCACCAAATTCCCAAAATAGTATAAAATGTGTGTGTGTTAGAGAGAGAGAGAGAGAGAGAGAGAGAGAGAGAGAGATCTAATTCCTTGGGAGTGAGATAAAAATATGAATAAGAAGCCTCTTTGAGGGGATAGCCTCCTTTTACAATGTATCAAATTAACAAGTCAAGATGAGACGATCACTAAAACTATGTCTCCTTGGTATCTATAGCAGACAATTGTTACAATTGCAATTAAATTCATGGCCAATCAATAAATACAATATGAATATAGTAATGGAAATGTAGTGTCACAATATCTAGGGTTAACATATGAACTTGGTAAATCATAAATAGAGCAAAATGGGTTTTCTTGACTATGTATGTTCTTTTCCATGTGCCTTGTGCAAACTTGGTAAACCAAAAACAAAAAGAAAACTTGCATTTTTTTGTTAAATTAACAAAGATCTAACCCCAAAATTGATATTTTTCTATTTCAAAATTTCATTTGTTGTTTTTATGTAGTTGTGTAAAAATGTATTGTAGGACAAATCTAGTTTTTCTTGGGTGGGCATTTTCTCTCAAATAACTATTTAAATGGAAGATAAGTAGAACCCTAAATATTCTTTTGCATAGTATTAGGGGTATGACTTGGTTTCTTTCTTTGGCATACCTACCACTTATCATTTGTTTTTGTTTTTGCAAGGTCTACCTTAGGACTTTTAGTATTCTTCTCTTGCACAACCATCTTTTATTGCCTGGGAATATGGAATACTATACCAGATGAACCACTTTTATCATAATCGTTTAGAAAATGAACGATGTCAACAAGATCTAGATCATGGGGGAAAGCTTGGAAAGGACATTCCTCATCTTCATGATTTTCATTATAGGCATTGCATCGGTCGACCATATTATAACTGCTTGATTGCGTAGGAACTGACAAACCCTTGGAATCTTCATTTACATGTCTTTTGTGCTAATTATAGTAAGGATGTTGTTGGTAAGTCACCCAATATCTCTTTGTACCTTCATAAGTTTATCTACTAGTTGAGATATGATGGTGAGATGTTTCATCATTTTGGACATGGGTTTGGGAGTAGTGGCATTGGTATCTCGAGTGAGGTCTTTACCATGGGTGTTTATATGTCTATTTTTAGCTTTCGATGTAATATTCCTAGAGGATTCTAATAAGTCAACATTTCCAGTTGAAAAAAACATTTATTTCCATAATCTTAGCCTTATTATGTGCATCCCTCAAAGAAGTCAGTTGTTTCTCCTTCAGTATGAAACCAAAAGTTTCCTCAAATGCATTCAAGTAATGTAACAGGATGGATGTATCCTTAGGTTTAATGTCCATAGGAATTCTACAAAGGATATTTTCAAATTGGATGTTAAAATCTTGCACAATTTCATTATCCTTCTTTTTTATTTCAAAATTTTAATTGAGAAGGAATCTACCATACAATTTGGTTCCCCACTCCTTATCTAAGCTTCGTTCAAACATATTGTATCCAACGATAGAGTTAGGGGCAATATTGGTGAACCGTCAATGAGCATCTCTTTCGATCGATTGAGTTAAAGTCCTCATACAAGCATCTTCATGTTCAATACCCAACTCGTCAACTAACTTCCAAAACAAATCCAAGTGTTCTTCTATAGAAATAACATAATTACCAATGAAACATGGCAACTTGTCATGAATCTAGTTTGGGAGTGGATGTGGGGCACCAACTACATTGCTAAAATCAAAAGGAGAACTAGGATTCCATCCAAAATTTCTCATCAGAGGGGGAGGCATATTAGGATTACCAACTTATTTGGTGCCTACCATGGGTGCAAGTTGAGAAACAACACGAAGATGAGATTGGTGAGGAGATGATTAAATATGAGAAGGAATCAAAGCAAAAGTCAGTGATCCATGAAAATTATATTTTTTTCATGACAAGTCATTGATTACTTGAAAATTTCTCAAAGAAACCCTTCTCATTTTATTTCAAGAAATCATTGGCATTTCTTGAGAAAGGTAATTCATCTCTAGATAAACACCAAAGAAATAAATAAAAAAAGAGAAAAACAATAGTAGAAAAATATGTAATCTTGAACCTATATGCTATTTATTTATTTATTATAAAACTATGAAATTATTTTTCTCATATTCTTTTTAAACACTACAACAACGCACGAGATTGCTTGGATCTTCTTTTTTTGACATTTCTTTCAAGAATGTTTATAGGGAACACAACAAAATTGCAAATGAATTATCCAATCTTGACATTGAATACTTTGTTGGTCAAATACATGTGGTTGAATATCTGGGGGAACCCTTAATTTTAATGAAAACTCTTTTCCTTTTTTCAGTTGATTCTTGAATGATTTTGTGGAGATATGGAATTGCGGGTTTCAAGCAATGTTGGAAGTTTTTAATCATATCGGCAAGACAAATGTAGTTATAAGATTTTTGTGAGATGAATAAGATAGTATATGATCATATAGTAGCTAGTATGAACTGGTAATGTTTTGCTGGACTATTTCTGCAAACAACATTTTGGTCAACTTGATGATAAAGGTTTTTTATCTTTAATTCAATGAATAGCAAGATACAAGGTTTTTCTTTTAAATAAAAAATAAAATAACGCAACTTTCAAAAAAAAGTATTCTATATTCATAACTCTAACCTTAAACACTTCAATTTATTTTATAAAACTATTAAAATATCATCATTATCACATTTGTTTAAAACCATACAAGACCCTTGCGACTATTGCGAGTTTTGGAGAATACAGATCACTTTCCTCCTGCTACTATGCATCACACCACATTAGGAAATTATTTGGTTTACTTTAAACCTTATTTTTTATTAAGAGTCTTTATTTTTTAAAATACTTCTCATAATTTTTTTTCTCAACTTTGTAAAAGAAAAAAAATAAAACCTTGCGAGCACTCTTGTTCCCATGATAAAGGAACCAAGAACCAAAGAAATATGTCATATTAAACAACTAAGAACATGAAAAGGTTGGGGAGGCAGGTGAAGGAGGGGTTTTTTTGCCCTATAAAAAAACAAGTTACTTCCTTTACTTGGGGTTTGGGGCAAAGGATGATTAACCAAGCTGAGTGGGAGGATCTCATGCAAGGAGTGGAGCTTATGCAAGACCTCAATATTCATGGATATCAGGTCTTCGAGGAATCCTAGATCGTTATTCAAGCCATGCAAAACTTACAATTTGGTAGAAATATGGAGATAGGGAAAGTGTAGAAGAAGATTCGCTCCTTTGTAAAAGAGTCGAGCAAATTTAAATTCTTTCATGTTAGGAGACATAACAATTCCCTAGTAGATAAGCAAGCAAACATAGGGGTTAACCTAGGCCAAGGGTGGTTAACATTTGATAATGTACCCATTCCCATTTTAAAATGGAAAAGTTGCTTTCAAATTTAGACATCATCGTCTCTGTTATCTTTCTAGGGGTAGCTTTAATGGCACTTGCTTGGATCATAGGGCAGTGGAACTGGAATCAATATTCGAAGGTGAAAATAAATGTGCATGGGATAGCTCATTCGTGGTGGAAGAATTTGAGGATGTTATTTATTTCCTTGAATAAAGATGTTTCCATTTGTGTGATTTCAAATATTTCCTTTGGCAAGTTATCCGGTGATATCTGTCCAAATTTTGGGAAAAGGAAAGCTGCGAGAGAAGAAGTTTGCGACAGAAGGGAAAGATGCGACGGGATCAACTGCGAAGAAAGGAACTACAATAGAATATTTGCAGTGGTTGAAAAGGATAGTTTGATAGATCATGGCTAAGGAGTTAGCTAGAGTCACACATGCTTTAGAGAATAAAGCATCTTTGTATTTTGGGACAATAGTGCCTACTGATAGTTGTAACAAAAATGCATGAGAATAGGAATGACAGCCTGTCAGCTAATAGAATGAAGTCAGTTGATTATGACATGTAAGATTCTATGAAAGGAAGAAACCAAGCTATGTGCGGGTTACCTCCTGGTCAGTCGGTTGGTTTCTTACTTACTAGTTGGTATGTGTCAATTTATAGAGTTGAAGAGTCGTAGAGTTGTAGAGAAGAGTGGGTCGATCCAGGTTGTGTGCGGATCGACAGTAGAGTGAAGGAGAGAAATATTCATCTATCTAATACCAGAGTACATGAGAGGAGAGAGAATTCTATATAGAGTGTATAAGAATATCTAGAACAAAATTTGTAATCTAAATGTGCATACCAAAGGTGCCATATATTTCTCATGCTAAATGAAGAGCACCTTCGTAGTTCTTCCCGGATGGGTTTCCACGTTAAATTTTTTCTATGTGTATATTTGATGAATGTGCTTATGTTGAATGAATGTATGTTGGGTATGAATGTATGTGTATTTTCTTACAAATGAGTCTTTATATTCACCTGTCACACTGTTGCTAGTTGGAATCGTTGATAAGGAATTATATTAACTGTTATTATCTATGTCGATGGAAAAATAGTATCATATCTTGAATACATGCAATAGGAATAAGTAATATAACCACTGGCTTCGATCGAGCAATATATACAGGTGCCAAAGAAGAGGAAATCCCCACACAAATGCATAAACATGGTTCTAGAAGTTACCCATTAATAGATATCTCGGTTGAGACTGCATCTGTGTCGTAGCTGTTGCTTGATGATCTCTTGTTTTTGCTTGTCTACCACCCTATTCCTAGTTCGAAGCTATATGGGATCAAGTATATTTGACTCTATTTTTTTGTATTTTGTGTTTGAATATGTATTTTCAAGGACAACATCCCAAGATGCTTTAAACAGGTAAATTATTGACATTTTTATCACTTTATTTATCATTTTGATGGATTTCAATTCATAACTGAAACTTTAGCTTTTGATTAAATGCTGATCATTTGTCAAAATCTTGTTTCCCACGCAGTTGTTTTTCTGGTGGCTTGATCTGACACCTATTCTGGCACTCACTGAGCATGTATTGATTGGTTCAGATATTTGGGGGATTCATTTGTCCAAAATTACGCATGGATTTTATGCTTGGTCATTTCAATATGGTTATGAGCTATCGGTCATCATTCAAATTCTTTGTTTCCTCCAGAAGTTGTGGCCCTAATCTCAAGCAATCTGGTAATGGAATTCCCGTCATTAATCAGGAACCTAATTTCGGGCTCAATTTCTAAGCAATCGGTGGGGAATTATTCAAAATAGTTCAAAACCCGCTTCATAAATGGCCTCGTTTACCCCTAACTATGGAAAATTTTCAGAATTTCTGAACGAATGTGGAGAAATATTTTCTGAAACAAACGTGGTTTTTCCATATTTTGGTGTTGGTCGTTTTCTGGGTGGTTGCACGAATTTCTAATTTTTGGGATGGATCTTATCCATCTATTCATGTATAAATAAAGCCTTAGAAAGATGAGACGGGAGAAAATATACTGTAAAACTCTAATTTTTAATTAATTGATCGACTGCTGCATTTGCTTTCTTAAAGCTTCAATTTCAGATCTAGAGGTGTTGAAGGTCGGGCCCACCTTCAACTCTGGTTGTTTATGTGTAGTTTTGTTTTCTCTTCACTACTGTAAGCAAGTTTGTGTCATTTATTTTTGATATTGTTCTTCATATATATGTATGTTGGTAAGCTTTATAGACTCATGATTGAAAATATATTGATGCTTGTGTTGAATTAGTTTTGAATGTATGTAAACAGGCTTAGGTAATTTTAGTTCTGGTTGTGGATTTGATTTAGTGAACTGTAGGTTTAAATAATAACAAGAGTAGCTGAATATGTCGGATTTAAATTCTCTCTTCTTTCATTTTCAGAACTAGGTCAGGCTGTAGTATTGAGGATTGAAGGGTTAAATTTCTTATTTAGGGTTTCCATAATTCACAGGGTTTACAAAGGTTTTTAAGCATTTCAATGATTTGCAGAATTTTTAGAGTTTAAAGAATTGGCAGATTTTATAGAGTCCATAAAGGTTTTTAGAGCTTATAACGTTCATAGGATTTATCAAATAGCATCTTCAGACTTGTTATAGAAGGTTTTGATCATGTACTGCTTATTTCAAGATCTCGAGAAAGTCGAAAGACATTAGAGAGAGGAAGTTACAGTTTATTGATATTTGGCAGTGTGTCTTTGCCAGTGTATTTCGATTTCTGTTATTCAATCATTTATAACTATAAATTGAATTCAAAACCTAATGCTAAATCTTGTAGATTGCTCGAATTGAATTATAACAAAGTTTTGTTTAACCATTTCCAATTCATTTTCATGATCATAGGGTATTGCTTCTTGTTAAAAAGGCAAATTCAGTATGGTAGGTGTTTTGTGAATGATAACATTGGTATGAAGTAAGGCTCGATAATCTTCAAAGTAATAAGTTTTCAATTTGTGATAGATTTTCCTCTGGTGGTAAAACAGTTTTAGAAGTCTAGTATATACAGAGTAGAGGTAGAAGCCATGTTGAAGTTGTGTAAGGTATCAAATATTATTTCTTCAATAAGCAAGTTTGAAGATCTCTTTTTGCAGTAAGATTTCTTTCATTGAAAATACTTGATTGCTTGGTTGTTATTTTGAGAAATAGGTTAACATTGAGTATGGTTTGAAATTTCTTTTGTTAAATTTGGTATACCTTTGGATTGTAAACAACACTTAAAGGATTGATTTCTTTTCCTAGATTATGTTTAACAGTTTCAGATCTTGGTTGTTCAGTAGAATAGTTCATTTTAGGAATTACATTTGTGTGTGAGTAGATTAAAGTTACCCTAGGCATGAGCTTGAAACCATTTTACCCTACACATATAGTGTAGTAACTGAAAGTTTACTTGTCCTGGTTGATAATTAAATTGAAGGTAAATTAATTAGTGAACATTTTACCCAACATTTTGGCGCCGTTGACAGGGAGTTGCTCCAAGGTAAGCTGGTATTTTGCTCATTTTCTACGAATTTGTTGGCTATGAAGTTCAGGTATATAGGAGTAGATAGGTTTCCTTTACATTACACAACAAGGGGGAGGGGAAACGATAAGACGCAAAGATGAATTCACTACGAGATTCCCATGGTGTAACAGCCTGACGCATCCACTTTAGTGGGTTGCCCCAAATTCTTGTTGTTTCCTTCTTGTAAGTGTGTTTGCTTTTTCACATGTTTGATTTATTTTGCTGCAAAAGTGTGTTTACCTTTCCTGTAAGGCATGTTTACTTTCTTGCCATTTAATTTCATGCAAGTGTGTTTTTCTTTTTGCAAGTTTGGGTGTGTTTACTTTCCACAAGTTAATTTCAAGAGTGTTTTATTTTATGCAAGAGTGGCGTGTGTTTGATTGGCGTAAATATGTTTTTAGTGGTAGATAGTCTTGATTAGAATCATTTAAAACACATATAAACCAAATAAAAATAAAAACTTGGGTGCTATAAGAGCCCCATACACTAATCCTTGTGCGAGACATGAACAAAACAACCGACAAAAATGGATTCAGAAGTAACCATCAATTTGGGAAAACTTTCTCAAATCCTAGCTGCAGTTGGGAAATCTTCTTATCAGGTAGAACACATCCTGACAGCAGTTAAGAGTTTATCTACTTCTCCTAACATAATAAATGAACCAAAGTCCCAAGAGCCACACAAAAATATTCCTAGCCAAATTGCAGAGGAAATTGACAACTTGGGGATTACATCCAATGGAAAGTAGCCTAAAATTGAGGAGGTATCAGCAGATCCTCTATGTACTTCCAAAATCAATCAATCAGAAGAAGGGGATCTACATGATATGATGAAGGAAGGTGAGTACCGAGACTACTTTGAAAGTTGGTTCCAAGAGGTAACCAGACTACAACACCATTTCCTCCTTCAACATCGTTTGCTGCAAAAGCAAGTAAGTCGGTTGGTTCTCCATACCCAGGTAATCATTGCAACAACTTTTTCATATGTGGATAAAGGTATATCTTTAATCTTACTTCTCACTTGGTTACATTGGAAGAATTCATATACTTGAATAGAAATGTTTTCTTTCTTCTTAGGTAGAATAGGAAAATATGTATATAAATAAAAAAGTTGCATGTTTAGTTTAGAAATTAATGCAGCTTCATTGTTTTTCTTTTTTTTCAATAAAATGATAAGATTTTTAACCAGAATTTATACCTTCTCTCCAATCCATACTTTCAGAAAATTTATTATAACAGCAGCTCACAGCCTATAAAAAGGAAAAATGCCAGAGGGTAATATGAAATTGTGACTGTTTTTAATCATGGTTATGTAAACATAAGAACAATTGATGATGAACAGGTTGCATTTGTGGTAATGGACAGCGGTTGAAGGTATTTTCTTTGGTGAGGCTTAGGGTATTTTTTTTTTAAAGGGAAGTTTCTCTGTTACTGTTGATTCCTTTTTATTTTCAAGAACTTTCCTAATGTGAATTAATCCCTAAGAAACACTTTAAATATTTTTACTAGTTTCACTAGGTTATTGGAATACCTGTATCAAATAAATGAATAAAACATGTTTTGCTATAAGAATTGTTGTTTTCAGTTCAGTTTTTTTTATAGACTTGTCCTCTTTATTCATACAGGATGTCTATCTACCTTGCTTTGCCTCTTTTTGTGATTTACAGCCTCAAGGGGTTTCACTTATGAACTCATAGTATACTAGTGCCATTTGACTTGGTTTCACACTGGATTGAACGAGGATATTTTTAATAGTAGTAACAGTTGGGGGCATTGAGTTATTATCCAGACAGGCACCACAATAATTTTATTATGGATGGTTTTCAATACTAAAGGGTCTTTTGATCATTATCCATTGGTTTTCATTATATTAAATATACATATATATTATAAATAATTCCACCCACCTCATGTCTTTCAATTTATACAGTTATAGGGGTTAGTTGTTCATACGAACAAATCTTTATAGGCATGTTTCAAGAAATCTCTTCCAATTTTAATACCATCCCACTCCTAGAAGTTTTTCAGAGCTACTCCCCCACTCATCTATGTGTAAGCAAATTATAAATTTTATCTTTAAGATGAATTGGGACAAGGGCCTCTGGTAGAAAAAGGGTGTAAGAGGTTAACCCACCGGGATACTGAACAGGTTCACTGGCAGCAGGTATCGACCTATGGTATAAATAGGTAAACCCATCAGGGTACTGAACAGGCTTGTTGGCAATGGGGCATTCTTCCTGTGGAAGAATTTTCTTAGGTATTACAGTTACCCCACCAGAGTACTGAACAGGCTCGCCGGCAGTGGGTTTTGACTTTGATATCTTTTTTTTTTTAAAAGCCTCATTTATACTTGTCTGTGTGAACAATGTACCTGTGTAAATGTTAAAGAGAAGCCATGTTGGGTTAAATGAAAATTAAAGAGAACTGTTTGTAATAAGCCAGTCGATAATCATTTTCATATGCTTTAAGTCTTTGTTACCTGATCTTTATTATAGAAGAGGTTTATGCCTCTAGAGTGTACTAACGTTTAGTGATTCAATGAACATAGTTGTGAACCTTATTTTTTTTCGCCACTCAAACTTTCTTGTGTGAAGCTGAGTCAAGTTTTCCAGTACACTCTTTTGGGCCTCATTTGGTACTACTCTTGTCTTGTTTTTAGAAGGCACATATTTTGGTGAAGAAGTTCTCTATGGATAAAGAGGAAGAAGTCTATGCTTATGGGTTCAAGTTTTGAATACTTTTAATAGTTAGATGCAAGAGTGAGATTGATAGTCTATGGATTGTTTTTAATTCTGTTTTTGTATTGACAATAATGAATAGTTTTATGACTTAGCTTTGTTTATGTGTGGTCAGATGAAGAAGCAACCACTGAATAATGGTAACTGTGCAAGGAGCCTGCTGGATAAAACAAATTTTTCAGGCAGTTTTAATTGTCTTTTCAACTCACAAAAAGTTGGACATTTTGAAGAAAGACAGTTATTTGCCCTTGCTTATAACATCATCACCCTGTTAGCAATCATTTCCACCCTTGCAAGCTTGAAAATACTTATGTTTCTGGACATGAAAATACTAGACTCAAAATGGATCAGGTACTGGATTAGGTGCCAGATCAGGTGCCGGATGAGGTATTGGTACCACACAAATTGATTAGGATCTAAATACAAGGATGCAATAGTTACCTTTTGTAAATTTGGCACTTAGTGTAAATCAAATAATTGTTCCATTTGGAATATCCAACTTATTGGATCAGTACCATCAAACTTGCTCATATCAATCTTGACAATTAAGTAGTTTCCTGGTCTTGAGTTGAACCCATGATGGTGTAGATTATGGAGTGACGAATTATCAAGTGTCAATGACTCAAACTTCTTTTTCTCCATTTATTTTTCAATTTTATCAATATGTAACTAGAATGAGATCCTCATGTTCTCCTTTTCCTCTTCTTGAGGAGGTGAATTAAGAGTAAATATATGTCTTATCTCATTCAATATTACCTTCATATTTTCAAGATAACCTTCATTGGAAATATTTTCCATATTCCATTTTCCTTCTATTTCATTGTTTACATGTGTAAAATCCACCGTTTTTGCTGACAAATCATTCAATTTATCACATTTGTCCACAATATTGGATAGTTGGTTATATACATCTTCACATTATTCCCAATTCATAGTTGAGCTATTTGGAGGGTTAAATGGTGTAGAATTTTTTATATAAACCATTTTTATGTAAGCCCAAAATAATACTTAACTATAATTCTCCTTGTTTCTCTTTTTATCTCACCTTTTGAATCACCCAAAATAGATATTCCAATCAAAAGTTAGGCAAATTTCAAGATAGCATACCTTTGAAAACCATGGTTTGTAAGATGGCTTCCTAGTTGGTATTTATCTTGGATTATGTCTAAAATTTTGGTCTCCCTAAGCATGAAATTTTGTCTTGTAGTATCCTTATGTCTTCTTTGCAATACCATATATTTGACCAAATTTTGATGTGCCAACAGAGTGTTATGGTAACTTTCCATAGATTTATTGTTTTTGTCCCTTTTAGCATAACAAACTTGAATGGACTAACACATGTCTAATTTTTATGTTATGGTTCTTAAATGTTTACCACAAAATCTATGGTAAATATTCCTTCTAATGAAATAGATAGGTGGAACTTAATTTGGAGCTCTCAAGGTCATATATAATAGTTTTAGTGATAACACTTATTTGAGAGTAGTTTTTGGGCTAATAAAACCTAACTTCCATAGAATATAAATCCTAACTTATAGTGAACCAAGAATTTAAATTTTTACAATAGGTACTTAGTAATGTATCCTAAGGTTCCTCAAAATTTCATTATCTGAAATGTCCCCCATAAACATAGCGAAAATGGCTCTAATACCAAATGTTATGCACCAAATTCCCAAAATAGTATAAAATGTGTGTGTGTGTTAGAGAAAGAGAGAGAACGAGAGAGAGAGAGAGAGAGAGAGAGAGAGAGAGAGAGAGAGAGATCCAATTCCTTGGGAGTGAGATAAAAAGATGAATAAGAAGCCTCTTTGAGGGGATAGCCTCCTTTTACAATGTATCAAATTAGCAAGTCAAGATGAGATGATCACTAAAACTATGTCTCCTTGCTATCTATAGCAGACAGTTGTTACAATTGCAATTAAATTCATGGCCAATCAATATATACAATATGAATATAGTAATGGAAATGTAGTGTCACAATATCTAGGGATTAACATATGAACTTGGTAAATCATAAATAGAGCGAAATGGGTTTTCTTGACTATGTATGTTCTTTGCCATGTGCCTTGTGCAAACTTGGTAAACCAGAAACAAAAAGAAAACTTGCATTTTTTTGTTAAATTAACAAAGATCTAAGCCCAGACTTGATATTTTTCTATTTCAAAATTTCATTTGTTGTTTTTATGTAGTTGTGTAAAAATGTATTGTAGGACAAATCTAGTTTTTTTTGGGTGGGCATTTTCTCTCAAATAACTATTTAAATGGAAGATAAGTAGAACACTAAATATTCTTTTGCATAGTATTAGGGGTAGTACTTGGTTTCTTTCTTTGGCATGCCTACCACTTATCATTTTTTTTGTTTGTGCAAGCTCTACCTTAGGAATTTTAGTATTCTTCTCTTGCACAACCATCTTTTATTGCCTAGGAATATGGAAGACTATACCAGATGAACCACTTTTATCATAATCGTTTAGAAAATGAACGATGTCAACAAGATCTAGATCATGGGGGAAAGCTTGGAAAGGACATTCCTCATCTTCATGATTTTCATTACAGGCATTGCATCGGTCGACCATATTATAATTGCTTGATTGCATAGGAACTGACAAACCCTTGGAATCTTCATTTACATGTCTTTTGTGCTAATTATAGTAAGGATTTTGTTGGTAAGTCACCCAATATATCTTTGTGCCTTCATAAGTTTATCTACTAGTTGAGATATGATGGTGAGATGTTTCATCAATTTGGACATGGGTTTGGGAGTAGTGGCATTGGTATCTCGAGTGAGGTCTTTACCATAGGTTTTTATATGTCTATTTTTAGCTTTCGATGTAGTATTCCTAGAGGATTCTAATAAGTCAACATTTCCAGTTGAAAAAAACATTTATTTCCATAATCTTAGCCTTATTATGTGCATCCCTCAAAGAAGTCAGTTGTTTCTCCTTTAGTATGAAACCAAAAGTTTCCTCAAATGCATTCAAGTAATGTAACAGGATGGATGTATCCTTAGGTTTAATGTCCATAGGAATTCTACAAAAGATATTTTCAAATTGGATGTTAAAATTTTGCACAATTTCATTATCCTTCTTTTTTATTTCAAAATTTTAATTGAGAAGGAATCTACCATCCAATTTGGTTCCCCACTCGTTATCTAAGCTTTGTTCAAACATATTGTATCCAACAATAGAGTTAGGGGAAATATTGGTGAACCATCAATGAGCATCTCTTTCGATGGATTGAGTTAAAGTCCTCATACAAACATCTTCATGTTCAATACCCAACTCGTCAACTAACTTCCAAAACAAATCCGTTCTTCTATAGAAATAACATAATTACCAGTGAAACATGGCAACTTGTCATGAATCTAGTTTGGGAGTGGATGTGGGGCACCAACTACATTCCTAAAATCAAAAGGAGAACTAGGATTCCATCCAAAATTTCTCATCAGAGGGGGAGGCATATTAGGATTACCAGCTTATTTGGTGCCTACCATGGGTACAAGTTGAGAAACAACACGAAGATGAGATTGGTGAGGAGATGATTAAATATGAGAAGGACTCAAAGCAAAAGTCAGTGATCCATGAAAATTATATTTTTTTCATGACAAGTCATTGATTACTTGAAAATTTCTCAAAGAAACCCTTCTCATTTTATTTCAAGAAATCATTGGCATTTCTTGAGAAAGGTAATTCATCTCTAGATAAACACCAAATAAATAAATAAATAAAGAGAAAAACAATAGTAGAAAAATATGTAATCTTGAACCTATATGCTATTTATTTATTTATTATAAAACTATGAAATTATTTTTCTCATATTATTTTTAAACAATGCAACAATGCACGAGATTGCTTGGATCTTCTTTTTTTTACATTTCTTTCAAGAATGTTTATAGGGAACACAACAAAATTGCAAATGAATTATCCAATCTTGACATTGAAGACTTTGTTGGTCAAATACATGTGGTTGAATATCTAGGGAACCCTTACTTTTAATGAAAACTCTTTTCCTTTTTTCAGTTGATTCTTGAATGATTTTGTGGAGATATGGAATTGCGGGTTTCAAGCAATGTTGGAAGTTTTTAATCATATCGGCAAGACAAATGTGGTTATAAGATTTTTGTGAGATGAATAAGATAGTATATGATCATATGGTAGCTAGTATGAAATGGTAATGTTTTGCTTGACTATTTCTGCAAACAACATTTTGGTCAACTTGATGATAAAGGTTTTTTATCTTTAATTCAATGAATAGCAAGATACAAGGTTTTTCTTTTAATTAAAAAATAAAATAACACAACTTTCAAAAAAAAGTATTCTATTTTCATAACTCCAACCTTAAACACTTCAATTTATTTTATAAAACTATTAAAATATCATCATTATCACATTTGTTTAAAACCATATAAGACCCTTGCGACTATTGCGAGTTTTGGAGAATATAGATCACTTTCCTCCTGCTACTATGCATCACACCACATTAGGAAATTATTTGGTTTACTTTAAACCTTCTTTTTTAGTAAGAGTCTTTATTTTCTAAAATACTTCTCATAAAAAAATTTCTCAACTTTGTAAAAGAAAAAAAATTAAAACCTTGGGAGCACTCTTGTTCCCGTGATAAAGAAACCAAGAACCAAAGAAATATGTCATATTAAACAACTAAGAACATGAAAAGGTTGGGGAGGCAAGTGAAGGAGGGGGTTTTTCAACCCTATAAAAAAACAAGTTACTTCCTTTACTTAGGGTTTGGGGCGAAGCACGATTAACCAAGCTGAGTGGGAGGATCTCATGCAAGGAGCGGAGCTTATGCAAGACCTCAATATTCATGGATATCAGGTCTTCAGGGAATCCTGGATCGTTATTCAAGCCATGCAAAACTTACAATTTGGTAGAAAGATGGATATAGGGAAAGTGTAGAAGAAGATTCTCTCCTTTGTAAAAGAGTCGAGCAAATTTAAATTCTTTCATGTTAGGAGACATAATAATTCCCTAGTAGATAAGCAAGCAAACATAGGGGTTAACCTAGGCAAAGTGTGGTTAACATTTGATAATGTACCCATTCCCATTTTAAAATGGAAAAGTTGCTTTCAAATTTAGACATCATGGTCTCCGTTATCTTGCCACGGGTAGCTTTAATGGCGCTCGCTTGGATCATAGGGCAGTGGAACTGGAATCAATATTTGAAGGTGAAAATAAATGTGCATGGGATAGCTCATTCATGGTGGAAGAATTTGAGGATGTTATTTATTTCCTTGAATAAAGATGTTTCCATTTGTGTGATTTCAAATATTTCCTTTGGCAAGTTATCCAGTGATATCTGTCCAAATTTTGGGATGGCAGGTCATTTGTATGGCTTGGGAGATGTTGAGATTAATAGTTCACACGCAGAAGGAGGTGGCTCATCTGCAGCTAAGAGAATACCGAAGCCTACCTTTTCTTTTTGTAATTCGTTGTGTGTGAGAAACACTAGAGCCATAGATAAGCTCTCTCTTGAACTCCAGTCGAAGGAGGAGAATAGGTTGGACGAAATTATGCATGGGGTCCAAGATATGAAAAATGTTATGGTCGACTACAAAAATGTGCTTCATTGTGTATATGAAGTCTCAAAGGTGGTTCTAGAAGAGAATAGAAGTATTTCCTTGGACATCATGTGCATGGGAACTCAAATAGATGACTTGGAAAGTGGTTATCACGTGCAAGTGGGAGAGGTAGAATATATTCGCCGCAAATTTCCAAAGGTAGAAAGGGTTGCTCACCCTAAGAGAATATAGGAAGAATTCAGTTAGAATTATGCTCATAATGAGAATAGTATGGTCGCATGATAGAGGAAGCTACGATGGAGGAAGAGATAAGACAGAAGAATTAGTGGTAAAAGGAAAGATGCGAGAGAAGAAGTTCATGACAGAAGGGAAAGATACGACAGGATCAACTACGAAGAAGGGAACTACAATAGAATATGTGCAGTAGTTTAAAAGGATAGCTTGATAGATCATGGCTAAGGAGTTAGCTAGAGTCACGCATGCTTTAGAGAGTAAAGCATCCTTGTATTTTGGGACAATAGTGCCTACTGATAGTTGTAACGAAAATGCATGAGAATAGGAATGACAGCCTGTCAGCTAATAGAATGAAGTCAGTTGATTATGACATGTAAGATTCTATGAAAGGAAGAACCCAAGCTATGTGCGGGTTACCTCCTGGTCAGTCTGTTGGTTTCTTGCTTACTAGTTGGTCTGTGTCAGTTTATAGAGTTGAAGAGTCGTAGAGTTGTAGAGAAGAGTGGGTCGATCCAGGTTGTGTGTGGATCAACAGTAGAGTGAAGGAGAGAAATATTCATCTATCTAATACCAGAGAACATGAGAGGAGAGAGAATTCTTTATAGAGTGTATAAGAATATCTAGAACAAAATTTGCAATCTAAATGTGCATTCCAAAGGTGCCATATATTTCTCATGCTAGATGAAGAGCACCTTTGTAGTTTTTCCCGGATGGGTTTCCACGTTAAATGTTTTCTATGTGCATATTTGATGAATGTGCTTATGTTGAATGAATGTATGTTGGGAATGAATGTATGTGTATTTTCTTACAAATGACTCTTTATATTCACCTGTCGCACTGTTGCTAGTTGGAATCATTGATAAGGAATATAACCACTGGCTTCGATCGAGCAATATATACAGGTGCCAAAGAAGAGGAAATCCCCACACAACTACATAAACATGGTTCTGGAAGTTACCCATTAAGAGATATCTCGGTTGAGACTGCATTTGTGTCACAGGTGCCGCTGACTGAGCCCTCCTATGTCGGGTCCATATCTTGGTCTATGTTGACGGATAAACTAATGACTGAACCTAGGACATGGGGAGAAATGCCAAAAAATGGTTTTGTTTTTGAAACCATGAACCATTTTGTGTGGGATATGTTTTGGAATCCTACGAAGCCAGAAATTCAAGAGTGAGTGGATTTTAAAGAATTAGAGTTTGTGCAAGAAGAAATTGAAGGATCACAGTTGAATCCGACAAAGTGGTTGGAGCGATACCTCTATACAAATTCCCATGAAAATTTGTTTCCGAGTTTCCTATTTTTCTGTATGAGTGGTTGTCGAAGTTAGCAACCCAATGAATAAATTTCCAAGGAGGAGAATCGACAGAGTGGAGTCCTCATTTGATTCAACGGCTAAAGAGTATTAACAACCCTGTATCTAGGGATGTCAATTTTTGGGTAGACAGTATTTTAGAGATGTTGTCCACCAAATGCACACCAGCAGCAAAAAACTTTTGAAAGCTGTCTCCTCATTTGAGAAAGTGGGAGAGGTGTGGCCTTGGGGGCAAGCACAGAGCTAGATACTGTCACCTACTCCTAGTTCCTTCGTTTAGGCTAACTCCTAACGAAGCCAAGGGGGGTAGCCCCTAACAAATATTTTCTATGGATCAATGTATTTTAAGTGTTTTTTGTGTATGATGATGCATATGGGTGTTGTTTAGGAGTTTATTATGATGAAAAGATCACAGCTTTAAAATTTAAATAGCACAAAGGTATACTTGCAATAATTTAAGGACATCACAACTGCTTGATTTAAGCAAATCCATCCATAATGAAATAAAATATGCACTTCAGATATATAAATGAAATGAGCACAAGACCAATGCCTTATCCTATGGGTAACAAAGTCAAGATTACAGTGCTTGGGATGCAAAGATATAAGCGTTCAGTATGTTTGTGAGATCATTTTGCAAGTGTTCTTTGTAAATTTTATAAATTTTTAGTGATCTTGATTATTATGGCTAAGAACACAAGGTATCAACCGGAAGATATACCTTTAGTGGCTCCTCTCAATGACATGTCGAACCGTCAAGTATTCCAGGCTAGGTGTCCAAGGAAATTAACCAACCTGATTGAACTCTAAGACAACAGTTTATTCCGGTGTCACTAACAAGAATTTTCCCACTTACCTCAGTATTTATCAACAACGTTGGTTCGTTGGTTAAGGGGATGAAAGTTTTATTAATGTTTTCACTTGTTCAATTAATCAAATCCAACCACCATTCTGAGTACGAATCCAACTTTTTAGGGTCGACAGTAGCGGACAGCAACAAAGTATATTTTAGAATGGGGGCTATGATTTGCAAATTTTAAGTTTAGAGCACACAGTTAAACTCTCTGACAGAAAGTGCTCTTGACTTTTTCCTATGACAAAAGTTCAAGAGACTTTAACTATTCTATATGCCTAATGCAAGGAAAATACACATCTAACTGTGCTCTCTGACAGAGAGTGTTCTTGACTTGGGTTATGGCAAGTTCAAGAGACTTTGGTTTATTTTAAGAGACAATCAGATTGTAAATATGAAACCACGTGATAGATCAAAAAAATGTAAAACAATGATTCAAATGCCAATAATGAAATAAACTAGCAATCACTATTCTAAGCATAAAATGAAACCAATCTAGTGAAGTAAATCTAAGCTAACAAACCACTCAAAAAAAATATCCACTACAAGACTTCCCCAAATGGGAAAGTCGGGTGTGGGGGATTAAAGACCCCACTGACGAAACTCTTATTAAAATGTTACAATCTTTCGGATTTTCAACCTTTGAAAGAACGTGAAAAGTTAAAATGGAAGGAGCCTTGATGGCTTCTACAAAAGGAGAGTGTTTTTTTTAATTATATTCTTTGGTTCACAACTTCTTCTTGGTTTTGATCTTTTTGGTTTTGCGATCTTGGTTATGTCTTCTTCTGTTGGTTTCTTCTTCAAGTTGTCTTGCTTCTTGTATTTTATGGATCTCTTCTTTGATCACCTAAAGCACAAAAAAGCTCATAGACCTGTCATTGTCAATAAAATCGTAGAAATAAATTGAAACTAGCTAGCTTAATGCAAGTCCCAGACTTTGAAATTTGAGATCTATATGCAAGGAAGCAAACTAGTTTATATGCAAAATCAACTTCTAGATGCAAGTTTTGAACCCCCCCTTTTTTTAGATGAAATCTAAATATGAAATCTAATGCAACTTAACAATGAAACTAGATGCAAGCTAACAATGCCAACTACTTAAGATCTAAATGTGAAACTAGAAGACTAGATGCAAACTAGTAAATGAGCTGGAAATGCAAACTTTAAATATTCTAACCAAATCTTAGCTCTAACGAACAAGGGAAAGGAGAAGTGGATGCAAAGGAGAAGATCTAAGGTTGGAAGGAGAGCAGCAAAGAACAATGGGACAGCAGCAAGAAGGACAGGGCTAAAAAGATAGAGATGGACAACAAACAATTAAAGGAAGGTGACTGAAAAATGGGGCAGCGAGTAGTAAGGAAGAGGACTGAAAAATGGGGCAGCGAACAGAGAAGAGGAGGATAAGCCAAATAAGGCAAGAAAGAAGAATCCAAAGAGTAGATAAATGGAGTTTAGGGCTACTTGTAGTGACTAGTAACCAAAAGAATGTTTTTATCTTGTGGATGGAACACAAGACAGAGAGTTGCTCCCAGCTTTCTTTTTTGTAGCAAAAGATAACGAGCCATGTAGATCATGCAGTCACAAAATGTTAAACTCAAAAATGGTTGTTTGAAGCTTGGGATAGAAGCAACTGAGATCGCACCCTTCTACAATTGGTGAAGCCTGATAACACACAAACACTCAATACAAGAAGTGAGATCAAAAAATCATATTCTATTATGCTAGGAAAATCAAATCCAGATCAATATTTCGTATTACTGACTACCCATATCCATCAAGATATTAATCTACTTTGCATAAATAACCAAATTAAGACAACAAATGGCTATTCTACCGTGCCAACAATGGCCTTCTTGAGCTGGCAAATTAATTAAAACATACAAGTATTGAAAAACAGGAGTTAGAGACAATATCACCTCAACCATGAAGAATTCACCACAATCAAAAGCCCATAGACCTCCAAAGTCGAATATCTTTATTAACAATTCCAAAAAAAATGCTTATACAATTTTCTCAGAATAACTCTACCACAAAAGATCCATCTATAGAGAGCTCCAAGAGTCTCTCTTTATACAAAACTCTACAACCTATAACCTAAATCAGACCTGGCTTTAAAGAGAGCCAATAGCATATTCACCAAATCGAATTCCAATCAAAACCATCTTGGAGTGCATTCTACCTCAATAGACTTGAGTTGCAATTTAAATGGATGGGGAGGTGGCCTCCACCTTGGCAAGGCGCCCCCATCCCCTCTTTGGAAGCATCAACCACCCAACACGAAATGGCCATGTGTACCCAAAGAGATCTGTGTGAGCTTTGAAGTGGGAGATGAAGTCAGAGTTGTAGCAAGTGCTCACTAGAGATTAAAAGGAGCCGAGCCATGTGGTGGACATAAAATAAGGGAAAAACCCACCAAACTAATTAGCGCGAGCTCCAATCATGCCGACGTGAGATCACGTCACCCTCCATGCTAGCGTGATCCATCCATAACATTAAATCGTGACTATTCCTTAAACCTCACGTTTTTAACATTAGCGTGACATCGCCTCTAAACCTTTGAAACCAAGTAATGTGCAAATATTTGATTTGGTAATCATTTTATAAAAAAAACATTAAAGGGAGGGGTCCACCCCAATCCCATTCGCTAGCCTCCAGCCACACCATTACACGCTGGCATGAGACTCTACCTCACCTTCACGTCATCCTCCCTTCATATTAATTTAAACTTCAAACTTAAACCAAAGTTTATTCATGCTAATACATTATGAAGTGGGTCATGAATCAATGGGGACCCATGCCAATTCATCTTCCGCTAATAAAATCTTCAATTTTGACTTTAAATTTGACTTTTTGAATATTTCACTTAGGTGCATTTTATCCAAACTTAGCATTAAAATGTTATTCTGAAGCTCTTTTACCAAACACTGCTTCACGGGATGCTCTGGATGCCAAACTGATGATGAAAGTGGACCCTGGGGTAAATACGTTACTTTGGGCTTGAAAATGGACCCAACCATGCCGAAAACGGACACCGAATCACTCTTTTTTTACATTTTGAAATTTTCCAATTAAACCATTAAAAAATGGCTTAAAAAACGAAAAAGATTATTTTTTTCTCGGAATCAAACGAAACTCTAGGGGGACCTAGTACATGTTCATATGACTCAATCGAAATACCTAGCATGACAAAAAAAAACTGACATGAAGGCTCTAATAACCTCCCAAGGCCGAAACATCAAGACAACTACCCCATCTTTGGAGGAGCGAGTGAAAAACTCAGAAATTATTGGTTGTTTGTTCAATAGCCAATAATAACCAAGAGAAAAAACACTCTAGGCTAGTCGACTTGATTCCCAAGTCCGGGAAGCCGAGCATTTTATAAAAATTTAAATTCTAAACCACTTTTTACAATCTCCCCAAAGGGGTAAGAACATGTATTTTACAAAAAATAGATAGTTCAGCCAAAAACTGGCTAACTCTGGAACACACTGAACTTCTAAACTCTGGAGACAAGCATTCATCATGATCGATAACCGGCAGCTCAAGAGGAAGTTCAACTATTGTAGAAAATAGTTGGTAACATCTGGCTCCAACTATGGGACAGGCACTCACTTGATTTATTGATTAAAGAAAGTGCCCGAGAATCCAAGAATCTCTGGTACCTGCATGTAAACAGAAGTGTCTTACTCTCACGTATATATGATAAAAACATGCCATGATGAAGTACCAGAAAATAATTTTTGATTTTTCAAATCAAAGTGCATGAAATAAAATCTTTTCTTTTTCAGCATATAAATGAAATATGATAAAATGCTAATATACAAAAGCTATGATACAACATACTCTGTATGGATATGATACATCAAATATGGTACAAAAATAAAGTACATAAAAATACAAGGATGGGTTTAGAGAATCCCTGGGATGACCCCTTGGTCATCTTGGAGGTTGTTTCGATAAAAAGGCTTCAGGTGCTGCCCAGTCATGAGCAGGCTTAATGTATCTCCATCTATGGTGTTAAGTAGAAAAGAATTGGTGCCTGCAGTAGCACAAATGATAAATGGGCCTTTCCAAAGGTTGTCGAACTTCCCATGCTTCCCAGGCTTCTCCCTTCTCTTATCCCATAAGAGAATAGTATCTCCCACTTGGAAGGATCTCGGTTTAGCTGACTTATCAAAGTTGCCCTTCATACTCTCTTGATGTCTGAGTACCTGATCAAGGGTAGCTCTTCTAGCTTCATTCAACTCTATGATCTAATGGATCCTCTGTTCCATTTCCAATCTTTCCGTGCCATACTCACTCAAAAGTATGAAGATTGGAATCTGCATGTTGACCAGAAGGGTAGCTGTGAGTCCATATACTAACTCAAAAGGTGATTTTCCAGTTGAGTTCTTCTTAGTAATCCTAACTGCCCACACGACATACTTAGTCTTGCTATCCCAAGCTTTCTTATTATCCCCCATTGTTTTCTTGAGAATGGTCGTTACGTTCTTATTAGTGGACTCAGCAAGTCCATTTCCCTATGGGTAATAATCTAATGAGTGAGATAGAATAATGCCATACTTAAAAAAAAGTCATTGACTTTTACTGAATTGAAGGATGGGGCATTATCAGTTGTTATTTTTAAGGGGATTCTGAATCTAGTGATAATTCTTTCTTCAATGAAATCCATAACAACATTCTTAGTGGCATTCTTAGTAGGTATGGCTTCTACCCACTTAGTGAAATAATTGGTTGTCGTAAGAATCCAGCAAAATCCATTGTTGGATTTATCTTTGAATTTGTCGATAAAGTCAAGCCCCCACTGCTGAAAAGGGGCAAGGACCACAACCGATGTAAGGGGAAGCGCAGCCAACTTCTGCTTCCCTATGAAAATATGACACTCTTGGCAACACTTGAAATGTTTATGAACATCTACGAAGATAGTGGGCCAATAGTATCCAGCTCTCAGGATCTTGTGGGCAGTTGTATTTGCTGCATAATGACCTCCACAAAATCCTGAGTGGAACTCACTCAAGATTTTCTTGGAATCTTATTCATGAACACATCTAAGTATGATGCCATCTGGGTTCCTCCAACCCAGACCCTCTTGGGTAGGGAAATACCTAGCAGTTTTGAGTCTCAAAGCCCTTCGTTTGTGACCTTTGAGGTGATCAGGGCAAGTGAAATGTAGCAGGAAGTAAATGATGTCAGATTACCAGTGATTGTCAAGTTATTGAAGTGCAGGATTCATGGTTGGTTGAGGAGTATTGTTTCGGCAATCGTTTCAATGGCTTCTTCATTTCTTTGAGTGAGAACTTTAGCAAGACCCGACCCCTTGATTAACTTGGTGGGCTTAATCTCCAAATCATATTCCTGGATCTTGGATACCCATGTGCCCCTTTTTCCTAAGAAATCATGTTGAGACAGGATGTCTTTCACTGCAGCATGGGGGACATATCCAATATAAGTTCTAAAGTGCTTTAAATATTTTACTAAGGCATAGGATTGTTTTTCCATGATTGTATATTTTAGTTCAAAATCCTGCAAGGCTCTACTCATGAAGGCAATTGGTTGCTCGAACCCTTCGAAGCTCTTCTGGAGCAACACACCGACAATGGTGTCTTCTGAAGCAAAAGAAAAGATCATGAAATATTTCGTGTAATCCATGTTGACTAAGACTGGAGACCTGGTAATGGCATTCTTTATGGAATCAAAGGCTTCCCTACCCTCATTTGTCCATGTAAACCTAGCATTTTTCTTAAGTAATGCTTGCATGGGTTTCATGATTTCGGCCAAGTTGGAAATAAATCTGCTGATAAAATTTATATGTCCATTGAAAGATTGGAGTGCTTTCACATTTTTAGGTAGAGGGATCTTCCTTATGGATTCTATTCTCTCTGTGTAAACCTTGACATCGTCCTTATTTATAATGTGTCCCGAGATTTTTCCTTCTTCAATACCCAACACTAACTTAGCCGGATTCAAGGAAATGCCAAATTTCCTACATCGGTCAAATATCTTCCTGAGATACCAACATGGCTGGATCTATCTTTCGAGAATACAGTGAGTTCATCTTGGTAGATCTCAATGATTTTTCCAATCAAGTCCTTGAAAGCATAATCCATGGCCATTTGAAAAGTGGCACCAACATTTGTGAGACCAAAGGGCATTCTCAGATATTCAAATGTGCCCCAAGGAGTTGTGAAAGTGGTTTTGTGCCTATCCTCTTCTTGAATGACTACTTGATTATAACCAGAAAAACCATCTAGCATTGACACCATGCTTGATCCAGGGACCCGTTGGAGGAGGGTCTCCATGTTGGGCAGGGGGTAATTGTCCTTTTGACATGTTATGTTTAGATTTTTGAAATCTATACATATCCTTAAACTCTTGTTCTTCTTTCTAACTACAACTAAGTTAGAGCACCATGTTGAATATCTCGTAGGAGCTATAATTCCTAATGCTAACATCTTTTCTAGCTCCTTCTTTACAATGGGTGCCAACTTATGATTTATTTGCCTAAGTTTTTTACAAAAATGCTTGCCTTTTTGACATTCAGGTTTCAAGGGAATGGTGTGCTGAAAAACATCTTCCCTATATGCTTTAATTTCATCAGAAGTGAAGGCAAATACATCCCTATATTCTTTAACCAAGTTTATAAGGATGTTCCTTTCCTTTTCAGAGGTACCTTTTCCAATTTTTATTATTCTTGGTTCTATTTCTGTTCCAATGTTGATCTCAATGTACTCCCCCGGTTTCATTTGTTCAACACTATTTTTTCTTCTATCCTTCCTGTCAAAAATGTTCTCTAAAGCAACTAGACCACGTGGGACAGGGTTATCAAACTAGTTTCCTTCTCCAGGGTACTCTTTATTTTCCTCCCGATCATTTGCTTTAAATTAGAGAATTCATCGACGTTATGAATAAATTTCAAAATTTGTTCATCATCCCTAAAAACCTACCAATGTTCTACATTATCAGGAACATAAGTTCTGAAGTTAATTTCTAAAGGACAATCCCCCTCTAACATCTCATCTGACGGTTGAAGTGTTGAAGCTGAAACTACAAGTATGTCGGTGGAACTATTCTGATCTCTAGGGATTGCTTCTATATTAAGGGCATCAAAAAATTCCATTGTATCCCAGATTGCATTTCTATACTTCTTTAACCTTTGACATTTACATGCAAACTGACCCTTCACTTGTTGGACAATTAGGCTAGAATCCTCGTTAATACTAAGCAATTTGATTCCAATTTTCTTTGGCAATTCCGATGCCTAGTAGAAGTGCCTCGTATTCTGCCACATTGTTGGCTACTTCAAATTCCAATCTGAAAGCAAAGTTGAAAACCTTACCCTCCGGTGAAATAATGACCACCCCAGCCCCCTTACCAGCTCTAGAGTAAGCTCCATCAAAGTTCATCTTCCACAATTCATTTATTTTTTCATTTTTTATTTCTTCTTGGATGGGTTCCAAGAAGGTAGAGTTGATCTGGTATATCCCCACTCCACTAGAGTAATTGATATACTCATTTGACAGTCTCTTCAGGTTTTCTACATGATATATTCGTTCTTTCTCAGTATGTAACTTGACCAATGAATATTCTAATGCAGGTACAGTGGCGTACGTCCAGTGCATTTGAATGGATCCCCCCAAAGTGGCACCAAACTTTCTAGATAATAGCATGCCCCATTTATCCGATACATCTATGACGAGAATATCCATGGTAACATGGATGTCTGGATACTTGGAAAATCTCACATGTTTCCTTTCAATCATACCTTCAACTTCGACAGATCTAGAATCCATGGCACATACATTTTAGTAGGTTCGTGTGGTTCTAAGGCCACGTTGTTGCATAAACTTCTTAGTCATAAGATTGGATCCTGACCCTGAATCTAGCATACAGTTGTGCAGGAGAAGATCACCCATCATCAATGATATGTAGAAGGGTGGATGATCTTCTTTTATTGGGTCCCTAGTATGCAAGATTACAAGAGGATATTCATAGACATTTTCTTGATTGGGTGAAGGTTGTTCTATTGTATTGGCAAAAGTTACTTTCTTGGGAATTGCAGGTCTTTGAGGTGCAACAATATTTGAGGTAGAGAGGGGAACATCATTAGTTTGGGGTTCTAACATTTTTAACAGTTTCTCTTTCTGACTAGGAATTTTACATAACTCAAGTATGGGAATCGAAACTTTGGAGTTTGCCAACCAACTACCTAAATCAAAAGTTAGAGCAATAGATTCATTTTCATCATTAATTTCTGGAGGGATGTTAGGAATTGTTACCTTTGAAGCAGCTTGGGTAGATGTTCCTTCCTTTGGTCTTCTTTGATATGTCATGCCTTTAAAGTTCTAAACATTGTTGCTATTTGAAGGCATTTCCCCATAATATTTAGCCAAATGATCAACCCTCTGATGACATTGGTTGGCTTGATTCCAACTATCCCTATGATTGTTATAGATGTCTCCTACATTGTGGATAAAGTCAAGCTCACTTGCAAATGTGCTGGGACCACAACCCTCAGGATAACCATGTTCCTAAACATAACATGCATAATGACAACCATATTCCTCATGGAAATCTTTGCATGCCCTACAAAATGGCTTGTAAGGCTCAACCACATTAGCATCCTCTAGTTGATGAGGAGGCCTCTGTTCATGGTTGGGATTTCTTCTTTGCCATGTTGGTTTCGAAGGAAATGTTCTAGGATGTGGTGGGGGTTGTGTCCTTTCAACAGTGATAATTCATTTCTGAACTTCTTTTGATTGCACTACGTGCTTTCTTTCCATCTCTTCCATCTTTTCGGCCATTTCAATGAATTTATTTTCATAAGCAGTGTTGTATGGCTCTTTCTCTTTAGGTTCCACAGTTTTCAGAGGGATGGACGATCTAGAGTAACCCTGGATGTTTGATTCTCCTGAAGACTACATGTTTTTTTCAATCTTGATAGCCAAACCTTGAGCTTCAAGCAATGTGGTGGGCTCCTTGTCTCTTATCTGATACTAGATTTTGCCACTTAATGCTTCTATTTAATAATCTAAAGTTGAAGCTGCAGGAGAAGCATAGGTAGCAGGGATGGAATTTGATAACTCTGTGAACCTATTGTTGAATTCATCCATGGTTTCTGTATCAGATTTCTTCATACTGGTTAAGGAAGCCACTAGATGTCTAGGTTCTTTTTTACTACCAAATTTGTTGAGGAAGGCAGTCTTGAAGGCTTCCATGGTAGCGAATGAATTGTTTGGTAGGTTGTCATACCAGTTTCTAGCTTTACCATCCAAAGATAAAGCAAACAGAGTCATGTATACATATTCTTGTTTGTCAACACCCTTCACATAGGCACCATAGTGTTTGGAAAAGTATCTGAGATGTTGCTCAATAGAGGTAGAGGCATCAGTGCCTGTGAAAGTGACGAGCTTATCAATGGCCTTTTCAGGAACCTCATGGGGTTGACCTGCTATCTGAGAGAAGTCTAAGTGATTAAAGTAATCATTCATCGTGGTAAGGAAACAGATACTATTTTCAGAGTTTTCAAAATTTTCTTGAAACAAAATATGGATGTCCGAGACAGACTCAGATCCAATTTCTTCAAGGATCCTACGAGAAGTGAGTTTGTTCAGTCTCCTCCTATAAACATTTTCCTGCTCGGGGATGAAATTGAGAAAACCTTCAGAGTTTCTTCTAGTTGAATACCTTGGGGTGTTTACTGACAGTGGAGTCACCAGATATCGATCATGATGAATGCTCATCTCTAGAGTTTAGAAGTTCAGTGTGTTCCAGAGTTAGCCAGTTTTTGGCTGAACTTTTTTATTTTTTGTAAAATACATGTTCATACCCCCCTGGGGAGATTGTAAAAAATGTCCTAGCATTTAAATTTTTATAAAAGGCTCACCTTCCCGAACTTGGGCATCAAGCCGACTAGCCCATAGTGTTTTTTCCCTTGGTTATTATTGGTTGTTGAACAAACAACCAATAATTTCTGAGTTTTTCACTCTCTCCTTTAAAGCTGGGGTAGTTGTCTTGATGTTTCGGCCTTGGGAGGTTATTAGAGTCTTCGTGTCAGTTTTTTTTGTCATGCTAGGAATTCCGATTGATTCATATGAACATGTATTAGGTATCCCTATAGTTTCGTTTGATTCCGAGAAAAAAAATAATTTTTCCCGTTTTTTAAGTCATTTTTTAATGGTTTAATTGGAAATTTTCAAAATGTAAAAAAAGAGTGATTCGGTGTCCATTTTCGGCATGGTTGGGCTCATTTTCAAGACCGGAGAAACATATTTACCCTAGGGGTAACTTTCATCATCAGGTGGGTGTCCAGAGCATCATCAGTTGGGCAGCCAGAATAGCATTTTAATGCTAAGTTTGGATAAAATCCACCTAAGTCAAATATTCAAAAAGTCAAATTTAAAGTCAAAATTGAATATTTTATTAGTGGAAGATGACTTGGCATGGGTCCCCATTGATTCACGACCCACTTCATAATGTATTAGCAAGAATAAACTTTGGTTTAAGTTTGAATTTTAAATTAATATGAAGGGAGGATGACGTGAAGGTGAGGTAGAGTCTCACGCTAGCATGTAATGGTGTGGTTGGAGGCTAGCGAATGGCTAAAAATATTTTACATGCAACAGAGTAATAAATGCTCTGGCTGCAGCATTGTGAACCCTTGGATCTCAACAACAAGTTGAGATCCAAGGGTTCACAATGCTGCAGCCAGAGCATTTATTACTCTGTTGCATGTTTAATATTGTTCTCCCTAGCGAATGGGATTGGGGTGGACCCCTCCCTTTAATGTTTTCTTTTGATATCATTACCAAATCAAATATTGGCACATTGATTGGTTTCAAAGGTTTAGAGGTGATGTCACGCTAATGTTAAAAACGTGAGGTTTAAGGAATAGTCACAATTTAATGGCATGGATGGATCATGCTAGCATGGAGGGTGATGTGATCTCACGTCAGCATGATTGGAGCTCGCGCCGATTAGTTTGGTGGGATCTTCCCTTATTTTATGTCCACCACATGGATTGGCTCCTTTTAATCGCTAGCCAACACTTGCTACAACTCAGACTTCATCTCCCACTTCAAAGCTCACGCAGATCTCTTTGGGTGCACATGGCCATTTCGTGTTGGGTGGTTGATGCTTCCAAAGAGGGGATGGGGGATGCCTTTCCAAGGTGGAGGCCACCTCCCCATCCATTTTAATTGCAGCTCAAGTCTATTGAGGCAGAATGCACTCCAAGCTGGTTTTGATTGGAATTCGATTTGGTGACTATGTTATTGGCTCTCTTCAAAGCTAGGTCTGATTTAGGTTATAGGTTGTAGAGTTTTGTATAAAGAGACGATCTTGGAGCTCTCTATAGATGGATCTTTTGTGGTAGATTTACTCTGAGAAAATTGTATCAGCATTTGCTTTGGAATTGTTAATAAAGATATTTGACTTTGGAGGTCTATGGGATTTTGATTGTGGTGAATTCTTCATGGTTGAGGTGATATTGTCTCTAACTCCTCTCTTTCAATACTTGTATGTGTTTAATTAATTTTCGAGCTCAAGAAGGCCATTGTTGGCATGGTAGAATAGCAATTTGTTGTCTTAATTTGGTTATTTATACAAATTAGATTAATATATTGATGGACATGAGTAGTCAGTAATACGAAATGTTGATTTGGATTTGATTTTCCTAGAATAGTAGCATATGATTTTTTGATCTCAATTCTTGTATTGAGTGTTTGTGTGTTATCAGGCTTCACCAATTGTAGAAGGGTGCGAGCTTAGCTAGTTCTATCCCAAGCTTCAAACAACCATTTTTTAGTTTAACATTTTGTAACTGCAGGACCTACAGGGATCATTATCTTTTGCTACAACTCTCTCTCTCTCCTGTGTTCCATCCACAAGATAAAAACATTATTTTGGTTACTGGTTACTACAAGAAGCCTTAAACTCCATTTATCTACCCTTTTCCTTCTTCTTTCTTGCATTATTTGGGTTTTCCTCCTCTTCTTTGTTCGCTGCCCCATTTTTCAGTCCTCTTCCTTACTGTTCGTTGCCCCATTTTTCAATCAGCTTCCTTTATTTGTTTGATGTCCATCTCTGTCTTTTCAGCCCTATCCTTCTTGTTGTTGTCCCATTGTTCTCTGCTGCTCTCCTTCCAGCCTTAGATATTATCCTTTCCATCCACTTCTCCTTTCCCTTGTTCGTTAGATCTAAGATTTGGTTAGCATCTTTAAATTTTGCATTTCCAGCTCATTTACTAGTTTGCATCTAGTCTTCTAGTTTTGCATTTATATCTTAAGTAGTTGGCATTGTTAGCTTGCATATAGTTTCATTGTTAAGTTGGATTAGATTTCATATTTAGATTTCATCTAAAAAAAAGGGGTTCAAAACTTGCATCTAGAAGTTGATTTGGCATATAGACTAGTTAGCTTCCTTGCATATAGATATCAAATTTCAAAGTCTAGGACTTGCATTTAGTTAGCTAGTTTCAATTTATTTCTTTTATTTGATTGACAATGACGGGTCTATGAGGTTTGTTATGCTTTAGGTGATCAAAGAAGAGATCCATAAAAGACAAGAAGCAAGAAAACTTGAAGAAGAAACCAAGAGAAGAAGACATAACCAAGATTGCAAAACCAAGAAGAAGTTGTCAACCAAAGAAGATAATAATAAATAAATAAAACACTCTCCTTTTGTAAAATCCATCAAGGCTCCTTCCATTTTAACTTTTCAAGTTATTTCAAACATTGAAAATCCAAAAGATTGTAACAGTTTAATAAAAGTTTCGTTTCTAGGGTCTTTAATCCCCCACACCCAGCTTCCCCATTTGGGGAAGTCTTGTACTGGCCTCTTTTTTTTTAGTGGTTTGTTAGCTTAGATTTACTTCACTAGATTGGTTTCATTTTATGCTTAGAATAGTGATTGCTAGTTTAGTTAGTTATTAGCATTTTAATTATAATTTTTTTAGCTATCACATGATTTACCAAAGTCTCTTGAACTTGCCATAACCCAAGTCAAGAGCTCTCTCTGTCGGAGAGAATAGTTAGATTTTCATTTTCCTTGTATTAGGAATATAGAATAGTTAAAGACTCTTGAACTTTTGTCATAAGACAAAGTCAAGAGCACTCCCTGTCGGAGAGTTTAACTATGTGCTCTAAACTTAAAATTTGCAACTCACACCCCCCATTCTAAAATTTACTTTGTTGCTTTCTGCCACCAAGTATGCTCTGTCGACCCTAAAAAGTTGGATTCGTACTCAGAACGGTGGTTGGATTTGATTAATCAGACAAGTGAAAACATTAATAAAACTTTCATCCCCATAACCAATGAACCGACATTGTCGATAAATACTAAGGTAAGTGGGAAAATTCTTGCTAGTGACACCAAAATAAACCATTGTCTCAGAGTTCAATCAGGCTGCTTAAGTTCCTTAGACACCTAGCCTGGAATACTGGACGGTCCGACATGTCATTGAGAGGAGCCACTGAAGGTATATCTTCCGATTGATGCCTTTTGTTCTTAGCCATAATAATCAAGATCACTAAAACTTTATAAAATTTACAAAGAACACTTGCAAAATGATCTCACAAACATACTAAACGCTTATATCTTTGCATCCCAAGCACTGCAATCTTGACTCTATTACCCATCAGATAAGGCACTGGTCTTGTGCTCATTTCATTTATATATCTGAAGCACATATTTTATTTCATTATGGATGCCTTTGCTTAAATCAATCAGTTGTGTTGTCCTTAAATTATTGCAAGTATAAAGTTTGCGTTATTTAAATTTTAAATATGTGATCTTTTCATCATAATAAACTCCTAAACAACACACATCCACATCATCATACACCAAAAACACTTAAAATACATTTAGCCATAGAAACTCTTTATTAGGGACTACCCCCCTTGGCTTCATTAGGAGTGAGCCTAAACAGAGGAGCTAGGAGTAGGTGACAGTACCTAGCTCTGTGCTTTCCCCCAAGGCCACACCACTGCCACTTTCTCAACTGAGGAGACAACTTTCACAAGATTTCTGTTGTTGGTGTGCATTCGGCAGACAACGGGAGAGATACATTACTAAGTTTGTTGCCGACACAATAACATCATACAGTGAGGCGGAAAGAAAACTTTTCCAAAGACCTCGAGGAAGATACTTGGCATCTTTAAGAAATTGGCCAAAGATGTTGGTATGCGTAAAAGGAATCCCGATAATAGAGTCCGACGAGTAAAGAACTGTACATAAAGACTTGGGTTATTTCCTAGAAGAAGTGCGTGAAAAATGGAGCAAAGTAACCTGAGATTTTCCCTAGTGATAACAAAACTGCACTAGAAGGTGGACATCTAAGAAGTGGAAGGAGATTTTGGTCGGGAAAAAGAAGAAGAACTATGACAAGAAGAGGAAGTTGGAGTGCGTCCAGAGGAGAAGACTACTAGTTGATGTCACACTTTAACGAAGGTTCTTGAGACGAATAAGAGGAATATCATCCTATCCCTGAAAGGGAAGAAGAAGAAGAAGAATCCCCAGATCCAGAATACGAATATGGAACACCTATGACTCCACGTACGTCTTTGGAGGTAAGGCCCATAAACTCATATCTTATTAGATTTGTCAATACAAGTAATAATTGTGGGAATAGTAGACAAGGAAGTCATGTTATTAAGATGGGAATGAACAAGGAACAATAATGGTTGGGAATGATATTAAGCTACCGATATTCAATGGAAATGGGTTAGAAAACCCAAAGCAATAACAACATTGGTTTCTATGGAATCCGTATGGACTGTGCGACAGATCCAAGATGAAGAAATAAAAAAGGCCCGGATGATCACAACTTTGATGGGTTGTGTGTTGGATTGGTATATGAAGTTTTATGTGGTTCTAACATGTTGAAACCTCAGTTGTGTATGTGGCTGAAAAGGGTTTATGACACTTACAACAGAGGGGGGAAACCCAGACTGAAGGGCTTCGAAAGGCACTGCGCAAGGACAGTCCTATCCCCATCCTGTTTGGTATAGTGATCTCCCATGGATATTACTAGCCTCCGCTGGCTCTTGATATTTTGATCCTTAAAGGATCTATTTCCCAAATTGGAAAACGGGATGGGTGATGCAAAGAAAAGAAACTCAAATCTAACTATAAAGGAAAAATATGATCTAAATCTAAGCTACTCAAAGAGGATGTTGAATTGATTTACAGATCAACCTGAAGTGTAATATAAACAAGTATTTTCATCAAATTAACAGAAATGTAAATAAGATAATTAACTTATCACTTAACTCACAATCAATTAATGAAAATCAACTAACAGCAATTTAAGATTGTATCATTCAAGGTTAACCTCCATGTATGCATGTTAATTGAAAAACCAAAATGTTTCTTATCTTTCTAAATTCACTGCTGAATCATTTGGAGAAATAGATAAATACTTTTAAAAGAAGAAATTCTTCAAAATTTTATCAATGCATGAATTAGTAACAAAGAGAAATCAAAGTCATAAATAAATACATTTTTGAATTGCAAAGAATTAGCAGCGATGTTGATCCATCTTAAACAGGAAAAATCATGATCTGTTAAAGAAATTTAATCAAATCAATAACAAAATATATGAAATGATATCAATATTCTATTAAATCAAGTTTTCTAAGAAATTACATAAACCTCAAGTACACAGAGGTATCTTCAGTCTCTTTTCCAAATCTTTCCCCTTCCAAAAGTCCCCTAATACATCTGAAGTATACCCCTTAAATAATTATTACAAAAGAATCAACTCCCTTCAAAATGGGATCGAAAAACCCAAACAAAGCTAATACCCAAGAAAATATCTCCATATTTTCCAAATCTCCAACAACTCATCTAAGTTAGGATAGTTAGCAGATTCAAGCCCAAGTTGGGCAGTACATTTATGATCCTCTATTTCATTCTTTGCTAACTTATGCCAAATACGAATGTAGATATGCATCTTCCCTTCAATAGCAAGTTGTTGTTTTATTACCCGATCCACATCATCAATGCTGATATGACTGAGAACTTGGATCTTCTCTTTTGCTTCATCTCTGCATTGTTCAACCTGTTCAATCATGAGTTTCGGCGGGCATGCATTCTCAATGAGACCCATTAAACGAAAAAACAAAGTGTCCATTAAATTGTCAGTGGCATACCACCTCCTTCCACAGATAGCCTATGCCTTCTTAACAACTTCACCAATTGTTTCATTCAGATCTTCCCAAGCATGTAAAATAGTTCTGACCTTATTCACCTAGAAACTACTAAGAATAGTTTTGTTTTCTGGCTTATCTTTCATGTATATTTTCTAGTCTACAACATCATCATATGCTTTGGAAGCCTCTTCCCTTTTGTCTACCTGATCTTCAAGAGAAATAGACATCTTATAAAAAACAAGATGAGTCTCAAAAATACTATTAAGATTTGTAAACAATTCACTAATTAATTCATAATGCTCTTGATTAGTCTTGAGAGTTAATTCCTTGAATTCTTCTTATGAAAATTTAGAGAACGAAGATGAAGCTGCACTTGCAGTTGCATCTTCATTTTGCTTCTCAAGTAAGGCTATTCTCTGCACAAAGACATTATTTTCAGTCTTCTCACTTAGTAGCTCACCCTGAAGAGAAGTATTCTTCTCCTGTAGCTCATTACACTTGTCCTCATATATCTTCATTAAATCAGCAACATAAGCCTCTTGTTTCTTTCTAGTATGTTCCAGTTCTTCCTTGATTTTGGTTATTTATTTTTTTTCTTGTCAAACTCTCTATTCAAAGAATCAATAGCATGAAAGTTTGCACCTGTGAAAGCTCCCAAAGCAGAAGCAGTGTCTGCAGCATCCACCTGTGGGTCACCAGACCATTGAGTCCACACTACTTGGTTAGAGAGAGATGTATCTATATCACCTTGATATTTGCTTCTCTTCTTACCTCTTCTAGCCACTGCTTTATTAGACTTACTATAATGATAATCTCCAAGAGAGATCACAATATATTCATTAAACTCATCTCTTACCTCATCAGTGGAAGAAGTATCAATCCATGTGGACACCAAAGGAGAAGTCAGAGTGATGGTAGGAGAAGTCATAGGCATGGTGATGTGAACAGTGGATAAAGGAGAAGAACTACTTTGGACAACAGCTGCTTCAGAAGTCGAAAGTATGATTGGAATAGAGGTTTCAGGGGATGAAGCATGAATGTATCAGTTGGTAATGATGATGAGGATACTAAGGCCTTATCAGGAACAGATGATGTTGATAGAGGAAAAGAAGGAATGTGCAGTGGAATCTTAGGAACTTGAAATGCAGTAGATTGTGGTATAGGTAGGTGCACAAAGATAGGGGTGATAGAAGCAGGTATGCATGTTGCAGCATGATAGAGCTGGGAAAATGGAGGTGATAAATTTGATCCAATAAGTAAAGAAGATAGGGTTTGGATCGACGAGAGGAGAAATGCTGAGGAAAAAGAATGGGACCCAAAAGTGGGTTGTGGGTTTTCAGGAACAGAGGAATATTTTATGTTACTACCACTGAATAAATTCATAAATTCCTGCAAATTGTTACCATTATCAACTTCTTCAGTGTCAGAATTGGTCAAGTCTATAGTATGATATGGAGAGGAGGAAACCTGAACTTTTAGACCCGTAAGTGGCTTAAGCTCAGGAATCACCTGATCAACACATGATGAAGTGACTGTAGTATTTACCTGTTTATCAGCAACAACCTGAGTAGTTGCAAATTCAAGATTATCTAGCACATAAGTCATTTGTGTCAGCTTTTGTTTAAACTGTTGAGAAGTATGTATCAAGGTTTTGACCTACTAAGCAACAGATGCCTATGGGACATCCTCCATAGGACCTTTACATTTATCTATAGCTGAGCCTGATATCACTAAAGAATCTTTAGTTGCTTGAGCCTCCTTCTTCTTTGTCTTTTCTCATATTTTCAAAATTTCCCTGTAAGCCCAAACCCTATCTCTTATTTCCTTCTGGTAGCATAAGATTTGACTTTGTTCCTCTTTTCTTTTGGATTTGGCTAAAACTTCAGAAAAAGTATCAACTCCTTGGTAAATAGAGTCATCTGGTACTTCTTCATGAGTATAACTCACTTTGAAATGGTTCTATGTAAGATGATCATCAACCCACCCCTTGGGGTCATGTTGCCTTTTGCTGGAAAAACCTAGTTTCATAGAAACTATGTGGTCACTAAGCTTTGTAGACGAGGTCAAAGTTGGTATGCTCAATGGTCCAAGGGTTTGAGGGAACGTAGGCCAAACTCTTCTTTTTGGCCCATCGAGCTTCTTGTAAACTCCTTCAGTCACTGTCTGGAAAGATATCTCCTCAATAACCAACCTGTCAGGTACAACTTTGGGTAACATATGGGTAGTATTGTTGCCCCAAATATTGATATATTCAAATGATTCTCCAACATACCAATATCCCATGGTAGCAATAAGGTTCTTGGCTTCAAACAAGAAGGCTGGAGCTTCCTTTTTGAAGATTAGAAAATAAATATGGCCAAGGAATTTTTCACAAATTTCATAGAACTTGGCCACATAGTTGGTATCCCACAATTCTACATGGTAAATGTGTATAGGTTGGGCTGGTAAGATCTAGTTCCATCCCAAATTGGGATAATGGAACTCAGTACAAAATACATCAACAATGAAGGCTGAGAAGAATAAATTGGGTTTCTTCTTGGTAGTGGCCTTTTGATAGTCTTAGATGGCTATCTTGAGTTCTAGAGAAAGAATGGAAGCCCATGGGAGGGATTCTCCTGTGGTTAGAACGTGATGAGCTATTGGGGCCCATTCAACTTTAAAATAGGAGAAATTGGGGAGACCGTAAATTCTGCACAACATAGTTGCTAGTAGAGAGTAGGGTTCCCTGAACCAATCAACGAGGTAAAGGTCATCCTTCCTCCAAGAAAACTTATTGGGATTGCTCATCCAGGACTTCAGCATTTCATCAAAATTATATCTGGACTTAGAGGCTTTGAAAAAATTAGCATTAAGGAGCTGTCTGGCCGGCTTGAGAGCATACGCTTTGACGAAGATCTCAAGATGGAAGTTACTGAGTTGCAACCCTGTACTGCAATTGAAGGAGCGGTCTTTCAAGTTTTCGTTTTCAATAATCCATTTACCTGCGTCATTGTAAGGGAGAATAGTAGGTCTAGTAGCAATGGAATGGATACCAGAATCCCTAATTCTCTAGAAGGCGGGTTGGTCATTCTGTGTGTCTGAAAGGTCATTGTTGTCGAAAATAGAGTATATCCTAGACCAATCTACTTGGTAGGTTTCACTGACTCTGCCACTAGTATTAGAAAATATGCCAAAATTTGGGTCCTTAGTCAGCATATCCCTCTGAAGGTTCTTTCACTGGGTAATTCGAGACATCTTAGGGTTGAAATATTATGTTAAATGCATAAACCCAGAATTAAAACTAATTTAACCCATAAAAACAGTAAGCAATTTGAATTAGGAAAAGGACTCAAATACTAACCTGTAATCAGACTAGATAGTGATAACGTCGACTGGTAAAAACGCGAGGAAATTTAACCCAACACAGCAATTTACAGTAGTAAAAATGATAAAGAACTCACAAAAGACCAAAATATATATAGATATTTGCGAGTCCGTTAGGACCGTAGGATTAAGATAAATGAACGATTGAGATTAATCCTGCGAGATGCGGGATCCAATTTAAAATTTTATTTAACTGTCCTACAATCCGCATTCCGCACATGCAGGATGCAGGAATACAAAACCGTCAAAATTTTATTCGATCTCTCCCGCAATCTGCATCCCGCAAGTTGTGGGTTGTGGGTTGCGAAGACATGCAACAAAACCATTGAAACAAATTGTTTTCCCGCAATCTACATTTCGCACATGTGGAATGCAGGATGCAGGATGACAAACTTACACACACATAATATTTCGACATCCTGCATTCTGCAAGCTGCGGGATGCGGGTTGCGGGATGAAAATCTTGGAAAAAATCAAACTTTAAAATCCCTCAATCCGTAAGTTGCGGGTTGCGGAGTGCAGGTTGCGGGGTGAAACAATTTCACTAAAAGATAGTCCCCCGCAACTTCATCAAAAACACACAAATCACGCATAAATTTCAAAAACTTGGCTAAGTTAAAAAAAAACAAAGAAACCATGACAAATGTAATACGATCCACAAAAGGGATCAAAGGACTTCAAGCAGTTACCTTTGTATGTGCAGTTGGGCTCCCGTGTTTTAAATAACATGGGATCTGTTGTACCTACAAGAAATGGAGACTAGATGGGTAGAACTAGTTATCTCTGTCAAACAAAAACTCCCTTTAATAGAAAAAACATTGTCAATAAATAAATAATTATCCTGAGATCACAGAAACCGTTTATATAAGAATGCAACCAGCAAAAGAATTATCAAAAGAGTGACTCATACATTCCCATCCATGGTCAACTTTAGGAGTGATGTAACTCAGATTCAGAAGGAATGAAGGTTGAGGGTCTCTTTTCCTTCAGGCAGGAATATGCACACAGTTTAGGTTGAACCTAGGACCAAGTCCTAACAATTTTGGATCTTCATAGGTAGGTCATCAAGATTCTTTTATTCTCCTTTTCCCCTTTTTTTTGAAATGATATCAAATGATATGAGAACCATATTGACATCAGACCACTGCCCCAAATTTCGAAGATCGGTTCCATTAACAATCCTGATCTGGAAACTGAACAAGTCAGCTCGGTATAGACCTCTTGTCTTCCAGCTGCAAGACTGAAAGAAACTATCATGGCATGGGAACCATCTAACGATAACTTCAGTCCATGATTGTAGTAAGGCTGGATTTTGATAAGACCCCCTCATCTTAATGTACAATAATTGTCTCTAAGGAAGCAAAAGGACTTTATTTGTATATGGACCGCAAGACACTATCATGGCTTGGTATCCACATAGTGATAGTGCTACTCATTGGTGCTTCGCAGATCATGAATGAACCAACCTATGATAGGATCTTCCATCTTCCAGATAAACTAAAATCCATCCCCCCACATTATATATAAGCGGATATTTCCTTCCATGAAGCACTTATGAACCTAGTGGGTTGGCTCGTGATGAGAGACCCCATCCTGCAATCCATAACAATAAAGTTATTTTTCTACATGACCTTGATTGAATCCAAAATAGGTAAGGCTGACAGGTTATAAAGATATGATGCAGTGCACTAATGAGACCTAAGACACTGAATAACTCCTTCTTTTTATGACCTTCATCACACGAGAAAGGAATATGTGGGATATTGACCAGGGTGAGAGTGTAGAAATACGGAATCCTGCAGTTACTGGTAGGAAATCATGTATACAACAAATACTGAAATTGAAAACTGACACATTTTTCTTTAAGGTTCAGAGCTCTGAATATTGAGAAAAGATTATTACCCATCATTGCCAAATGTGCAGAGATTATTAAAATCCTGCTAATATCAAGCAAACACTCAAAACAATAAAAACAAAAAAAATAACACACCAAACCTATGTACAAGATTCATGAAACTTCTCAAACAAAATACTTCTTAAGCAGGAAAACATTCACTGGGTAGGTGTCGATGACTCCATCCAGTGTCTGTAACCAAATAGTGCTAGGACCAATCTTTTCTGTAATAATGAAAGGTCCCAGCCAAACGCATTGGAATTTGGTATACTCCTTATTGTCTTTGTGTTGCTTTTCCCACCTCAATACTAAATCCGCTACCAAAAAATGTATGTTAGAGGAGAACTTCTCATCGAACCATTTTTTTACCAACTGTTGATGTTGATAGAATTTGTTCTCGGGTTTTTCCCTATATTACTCTAATTTGAGCAGAGTGTCAATCCTCTGCTGTAGTGGGGATGAATTTCATTCTTGGATGGACTGGGCTAACTGTAATGAAGGGATAGTGAGATTAGCTGGTAGGATGGCTTCCTTGTCGTAGACCAGACAATAAGGGGAGTTACCAATGGCTGCTTTTGGGGTAATTCGGTCTACCCAAAGAGAATTGTAAAGTTGGTTATGCCAATTCTTGTGATGGGAGCCCATAGTCTTTTTCAAGATGTTTATTAGGTTTTTTTTGGAGGATTCTGCAAGTCCATTTCTTTGGGGGTAGTAGTTGGCAGAAAATTTAAGCTTGATCCCCTTTTCAAGGGCATAGCTAGTCAGGTCAATGGATGTGAAGTATGACTCATTATCAAAAACGAGATACTCAGGAGTGTCGAACCTAGTGATTATTTGATTTTCAAGAAAAGAAATCACTTGGTTCGTATTACATAGTCTAAGTGGGACTGCTTCAACCCACATGCTGAAATAATTAGTGGCTGTCAAAATGTATTTGTGCTATAAAGAAGACACAGGGTTAATGGGTACGACAAAATCCAATCCCCATTGCTGAAATGGGAACTGTACTGCTACTGGCTGCAAAGGGAAGTGTTGAGGCGTGGAAATTCGTAGGCAACAACAGCAAGGGATTCTCCCCAGTCTACGTTCCCAACTAGCCCGTGACTGTTTGGTGTAGGGAATCTGTCCGATTTGCAGTCCGGATACCGTAGGTCAAATAACAAAAATAAAGGGTTTTTATCAGTTGCAGCCCGATCCACCGTATATATTTTTGTATTTTTTGACTTAAAGTATGATATGCAAGTGCCTATTTAACATGCAGACTTGATAAAGAATGCCAGGAGTATTCACAATGTGATGCGCAGGTTCTTACCTCTCATCTTAAAACTCACAAGCATCTAAATCGCACACACAGTAATAAAGTAAATCTGACTATCTACCTATCCCCAGGGAGCCGATTTGTAACTTATTAATGAGTAATGTATATTGTGCATGCATGATAAAGAGAAATTATAGATAGCCGGTATTTCTTCCCAAAAAACACATGAACAATTAAAGATATTTAAACAACCAGATAGCCAATTGCTTATGAACAGCATTCATTACTCATGGTGGTAATTTCACAAAATAAACCAGAAATCATTCAAACAAGAACATAGGTCCTAAGAGTCAGAATGATCTCACAGTTAGTGGACAAAAAGCTAAAAATGAAATAGTTCCTCTTCAACCAATCCATAGCATAACATTTGAACATCCCACCAAACTTTCTCCGTCAGGCAAACAGTAATTCTTTATTGCAAAAGGAAATAGTTCTTCTTACAATATCTCTTCACTAATCTAACTGGGAAAAAAGTCCTCTTTTCCTCTAAGTCCTCTATACTTATACAAAAGAATAAGACTATTGGGCTGCCCACAAATAACTCTTGGGCTTCCCCAACTCTTCGCCTCCCAAAATTTACTTTCACTAAGTGTTTACAAAATTACAACATATTGTAAAAGTGAACAAATGTTCATGAGGGGGGCCCCGCTTGATTATTTAGAAATTTCTTCCATTCTGAAGCCTCTAAGGCGATGCTTTCAAATTCAGAAGGTTCCAAAAATCGAATATTTATCTCAAATTTTGCAGCCTGGTTCCTGATGGCTTCGATTCTGGCTGTACTCAGGCGAAGCTGATCTTCTAATAGCTGCACACTTACTGTGGAATGATCTACCTCATTCCTTAAGGTCTGCTCATATAAAGCTTTAATGTGCTGTATTTTTCTTTCCTCTTCTTGGTACCTTTTCTGCAAAATTTCCACTAGCAGGCTGTGGTCCGGAAAAGCATCTATTCTTTGTTCATCCTCCACCTGGCATCGGTTATAAGTAATCAGAAGTCTTCTAAAGAATTATGTACATGCCCCTTTTGTCTTTCTAACAGCCTTCTTGAACTCCTCGGCTGTGTTGATGGCAAACTCCAATAAGTCGTAGTCCTGCCTAAGGTCCTGTTGATCCTTTGAGGGTAACTCTGCAGGAGCTTCTTCATTGGTTTCTAGTCTTTCCATCCTTGCTGTCAGGACTTCCGGGATGTCCTGAGATCTGTCAACAAAATATGAGGAGGTCTCCAAAATCTCCGGGCCAACCGGCTATCTACCTGCAAAACCCTGCATCTTTCCTTTTCTATGGCCATCTGCAGTTGAAGCATCTTGGCTCTCTGTGCCAGAACATGTTCTTTGAAAGGTTGGAAACTAACTTGTTGTTCTCTGGCTTCCTCTAAAGCTACTGTCAGCGAGGTAATCTGCTCTTTAAGTTTTTCCTCCTACCCTTGAGATTGCCTCTCATTTTCTTCCAAGGTAGTCCTGTGCAACTCTAGATCCTCTATCCTTCCTAGCAGCTATTCTTTCTCTGCCCTCAACTCTTGATATTCTTGTTGTACTTTCTCCAGACACTCTTGGGAAGTCTCCATAGAATTTCTCTCTATTTGGAGAACCTGAAGTTCAGCTTTTGAAGACTTGATTTCCTTTTGCATGTCTTCAAATTTTCTCTTTAACTTATTGTTTTCTTCTCTTTCCTTTCTCAGGGTATCTTTTAGTTGAGAAGAAGACTTCTTTGACTGCTCTATATCTGTCACTATTTTATCTACATTGTCCTCTGAAGCATGGATCAATGTAGCCCCTACTCTGATAGTGAACCTAGGGTCTTTGTCTGTCCCATATACAATGGTTGTATCATTTATCATCTTACTAGACAGCCCCCCGGTTTCAACCTTCCTCTCGGTTCTCTTTACTATCCTTTTCTTTTCTTTATCATAAAATATAGTATTAAAATCAGGTACCTCTTCCCCTTTCTTTTGTTCAAACGGGATTAGTCTAAGGGTGGGGACCATAGACTATCCTGGTGTGCTGACAGCAGGTACTTCAGGATCTTGAATGTCGGGGTTTTCCACGTCCTGGGCCTGAATGTTTGCTGCGTCAGAGGCTAATTGTTCTGTCACTGTTTGGGTTAGCTTCATCTTCTCTGCCTCCTGCTTCTTCAACTCCTCATCTAACTTCCTTTTTCTTTCTTCTTCTTCGATCTTGGCAGCTTCTTCTGCCTTCCTGGCTGCCTCTTGTGCAGCTCTTCTTTTCTCCTCCTCCTCTCCCTTTAGCCATCCTTCGACTTCTTGGGATAATATTTGAGCTTCTTCATTTCTTTTCCTGGCTTCCTCTTCCTCAGCCTTTGTCTGCTCGTCCTGTCCCTTTCCACCTTTAGTGGTAATTTTGTTTCTAAACCTTTTACTTAAGGTTTTCATGTTTAGTGCACTACGAAAAATGGACTCTTCTCTGTCCCAGTGGCTGGTGTACTCAAAATGGACATTAGCCTCTTTGCAGTGCTCTGCAACCTTATTACGGGATTCATTCCTGTGGAAAGGCATTTCCCCAAAATGGAACTTCTCCAACTCCTCCACGAATTCATCGTCCTTCTTTAATCTAGTAAATTTGTAACTCCCTAATCTGAAAGGCAAAGGTGGGTATGCTACCTTCTTATGTTCAAATAAAAAACTTCATATGCCATCTAGAAATACTTTCCTGACTGCCTCTTTGTGAATCACATAGTCTATGGCATACTTAGGCAGTAGTGAGGGTTCTTTAGATCCTCCAAACATTATGAAATAGAGCCCATCCTCAGTCAAGTAATAATCAGCATACTCTTCAATCACCTGCAATGCCTCCTCCAACATGTAGTCACATTCTTTTACGAAAATAAGGGTATATAATGGCATAATGAAATGCTCACACACCTCCCTGTAGTGACTATGGTATTTATGGGCCCACAGTGGCTTGTATGCTGAGTAAATGGGTGATATTTCCCTGTCTCAGATGCATCTCAGGTTAGGGAAGGGTTGATTGCATAGTATGCAATCAATCAGTATGGAGCTCATATAGAACTCTGATTTCTTTTGGGACACCCCTCCTAATGTTGATGCCATGTAGGGTGAGAGGCTATTGGACACAATATTAGCCCAGTTGAAAATGGTCCCCTGTGTTGCAACATAAAAAATTATCGGCACCCACTCCAATTTGAAGCTTTTGCCATGGGCTCTCCCAAAAATCCTGTCAAGAATCATTGCAATGAACCTGTAAGGGGTTCTTAGGCTTGCGGTGTCATATTCTCCAGTTGGCCTGGTTCTAAAGTTTTTTCCAGGCGTGAGCATCCTCTTGAGTGTCTCAACGAGATCCATCCTGATGCTTTTTAGCCAATATTCAGTTATATCTGTTTGTGCTTCTGGAAAGTGGTAGGCCAGGGCTACATATCTAGGGCTATAGGCAGCATAACCCTATTTATAAACATTCTCCAGAATCATGGTGGTCACATCTACACTGGGTAGAATCCACCCAATCACTTCAGAGCATGGAAAGAGTTCAGGTCTCGTAGCAATCTTCATTAATGAAGACCTCTCTATGTTGACATAGATTTTTTCATCCTCAAAGCCTATGTCAGGCACCTCTTGGCGTGTAATCAATCTGTAGATTTCTCCCCACTGATATTCCAGCTCTACACCAATTATGCATTTGGTGTCTTCATAAATATATTCCACTGTGGTGATGACTTCGACGTCGGGTTCTTCTTCGACTGTGGGAGCCTTCTTCTTTTGACGCTTCGACATTTTAAGTTCCGAGGAATTTCCCTGTCATGTACAGAAAGGTACTTTAGGTTCTGCTAGGTCGTTTCGGACAACTTTCAAAGATTAAGACAACAATATAAAGATTTTACCTCGTCTGCGTTAAACATGACTACAATTAATAAAAAATTAGCAAAATTCATTCAACAAATGCTCCTTCTTGGAAAACTGAAACCAACTTAGTCCAACAAAGTTCGAGTGTGGGAAAACAAGGTCTATGTCACAAATGAAACATTCTTGGGCTGTCTATGGGCGCCATGACCACTACGTTACGTGGAACACCTGAGGCACTTAATTTAGAAACTCAAAGGGGACGCTTCAGGAGATAGCACTGTACATGTTCACTCTACGGTCCATCTTAGATTTGGCGATGCTATACTACCCCAGACCGATTCGAGTTCGAATTCGACCATGAACCGGGTCGCTCTAAATAGTGAACTGAAAACAAAACTGAGGTCTTGGTTTGAAATATTTGGGTGACCGGACCAGTGGAAACAAATCCGACATTCCCCAGGAAAGCCATGAAAATCTTCCTCGAACGGCCAAACACAAAATGGGGCAAACTGGTGCACACAATGTAACGACCATCTACACCAGTTTCCCCAACCATCGAGTGTAGGGTAAAAGACCATAATGGCCACGGAAGAAAAACACTTTGTAGGCTACAAAGAACTCCCCTACTAACAGTCACACTACTCGCCTTAGCATATATACATGTCACAACGGGAAATTGAGTGAAAACCCTAACCACGGAAACAAGAAAATAACTCATCCAGTCGAACGGAATGGGATAATGAATAAAAGGGCCTACCTGGCACTGCTGCGCGACTGGCGGTAGGAAAACCGTTGAGCTTCCACGGCGGAGCCACCTAGGAGCGAGGGTCCTGGTTAGATCGAGCGAAAACGATAGCGCAGAGAAAGTCCAAAAATAACAATAAAATAATACACTACCCAACCCATTATATATACATCCCCAGTCAACTATACTCGGCGGGAAAAAGATCATCGAGCGGTAAAAAAAAAAACAAGGGATCGGTGAGCATATCAACATTGCCTCCCGTAACATCGGGCGATGAAATAGTTGGGAGACCCACCGAGGCATCGGAGAGAAACCAAATGATATTCGCATCAGAGCTCACAAGATTAAAGCATCCGAGCGATAGAAGGATAAAGAGCCGCAATGGCGGAAACACAAAAGACATCAAGTTCCGCAAACTGGCAAAATCGGAGAAAAAACCAACATAACTTTAACCAAGAAACTGCAGAAAATAAAATCAAACCATGCCGGAAAGATAACGCTTTTCAAAGCCACAACGGCGGACGCTGAAAACTCAAAGATCAACGAAACAAAACAGTGGGATCGAAAAATGTAATGTAATGCGCTATCCGCAACTGCGGAAAACGTAGTGACAATATGTCCCGACGGGATTCCAACCGACAGCCGATTGAGACCAATACGTGAATAAAGGCATCAGAGAAAACAATCGGTCCTAGTTTCTTATTACTTCTCCGCAATGGTGGGCGCGCAGGCGACTAAACTTCGGCTTAAACATCCAAAACGTTTTCGATGGTAAAAATCAAACAAATAATAAAACATTGCTGGCATAAAAAATGGTCTTTCTGTAGAACATCAAACAAACTCAAAGGTCAAGCAAAAATAAGTTAAAGGAGGGTCCCGAAATTTTTTGAATTTTGGGAAATTGTTGCAGCTGCAACAATTGGCGACTACCTGGTGAACCCTAGATTTCTGACTTAACTTCTCCCCAGTAAAAGACTGTTTGATCATCTAGCTCAAAATTTGAATTATTCTAGATGCTTGCATTCCTAAGCCGGCAAACCCATGCATTTTAAATCATCGAGAAGCAGCCCATTCTTTGGGGAATGGGAACACTCAAAATATTTGCAAGTCCAGATAACTCTTTTGAGGCCTAATAAGTGAGATTTATTTTACCTCTATCTTTAGGTAGTTTCTAGCTTGGACACCATAGGATCGTAACATATGGTAAACAGCACTATTCCTTTGTTCCTCATTCCCATGCCAATTGCACTTTTGTGCCGTTTGAACTTTTGTTCTTTTGAGTCCTTCATCTACCTCTCTTTCTGAATTCTATTTAGGCTCTTCTATCCATAGTGTCCTTTTGTGTGAGAGAAGAATTTACTTTTCAGCTCACGGACGGAGAAGAACTTTTGGCAATTTTGAAATTCATGTTTCTGATACTTTGCTTTGATATGTATTACTTCTTTAAGGAGTTTTGACTCTTGACAGCCTTTAGGATTTCTGAAATCATGGCATGGGATCATTTATATATAGTAAATTGTTTACCTTGCTTCCTCTCCATGGGCCCTTTTCCATCACTCCCTAGGAAATCTTAGATGTGAAATGGATGGAGCCTCAAAATTGTATTCCATCCCTCTTAATTCTGAGTTATTTATAGGGGTTAAGTAGGGCTTCAATGAGTGCATGGCCAATTAGGAAAACTTCCCACTAGAAGACATTCTATTATTTAAACACACAGTATTTTCCTCAAGATTTCAATTAATTAAGAACCCTGATGTTTCCCATGCAACCAAAAGTTTTCGTCGTTATTCAAACCAAAATAACTAAAAACAAAGCGTTAAGCCAAAACAAGACAGCATCGATTTATTTATGTACAAAAACATTAAAGAAAAAGAAAAATGTGTGCCCACCCCTGAAAATCCTTCAATCTAATGAGTCAAGGGGCTAGGCTGTATTGCAAACAAAAATACCTATCCATGGTCTAATTGTACTATTTTTGAAATTGAAACCATGTCTACTGATCTACAGTCATCCGGCCTAAGAAAATGGAAGGAGATCAGGCTGAATGTCCATTATACTGCTAGCTTTTTCTGAGGTATGATGTTTTAGTTCAAGCTCGGTTAGATAATTCCCCATAACAGAATTAGCATATTCATTTCCTTCTCCCAACTTAGTGACAGTGTGTTTCATGTAAGGTTCTCTTGAAATTTTGATCTGATTTGGGGTACCCTTATGAGGTAACCATAAATGAGACCAGTCTGAAGCAAAATGCCCTTTTAGCCTGGCAAACCAATCTCGATTCAGAATAAGCCCATAACCATCCGGTATGTCAGCCACCATAATATCAATAAATTGACATATCGTGTCATTTGCATATAAACGAATGAGAACATTCTTCATTTCCCCCACTACTTTGACACTTGTTCTGTCTAGTTGAACTACTTCCCAGGCTATGGGCTTTGGCTTCCCATTAATATTTTTGCAAACTACAAGTGGCATAACATTTACCGATGATCCAGAATCTACCAAGCAATTATGCACATTATGATTCAGCACTTCTAGAGTCAAAAGGAAAGGTGGTGTTTTAGCTTTTTCTTCCTAAATTGGTTCGACGTCTTCCTCCCCCGGTTGTTTTTCAATGGGTACTTCTTTTTTAGGCTCCTCAGTCTTTTCAGTGTTTCCTTTGTTAACATCTACTTGTCCTTCCATAAGTTTGGCATGCTCGTTGATTTGCTCTGTTTCCTGGTTAACAGCAGTAAATTTGGGTGCTTTATCTTCAATATTGTCATTTAACTGTCCCTTGACATTCTTTTGCAACTTCTTAATCTTTGAAATTGTTGCATTGTCTTTAATTATCAGATCCATGTCTTTTGTTGCTGTTGGTATGTTCTCAAGTTTAGAAGTACCATTTTCTATATCAAACATCAAGACACAAACCCATAAAAACATGGTATCATTATCTTGTCTTTCTATGGTCTGAAAACTCTTTTTTTCTTCACCACTGTCCTTAGTCAATTTAGAGTCCAAAAGCTGATTCATTACCAATGTCATCGAATTTAGCCATTGAGGACAATTTTTTTCAGAATGGGGTTGTTGGTGAAAAGTGCAGAAATTTTCCATCCCTACCTCTGTCAGATTCATTGATGCTGAATTATGTGGAGGGGTCTTCAATTGGTTGTTATCCTCCTTTTTTGTAGTAGTAGGGCTTATAAGTTTTCTGAACTTCCCTTTCTTTCTCCAAATCTATTATTCGGTTGGAGAGTTTTTGCATCATTTTTAACATTCCCTCAAAATCATGTGATTGCTCCTCTTTAGGTTTAGACAGCAATAAGGCTCTTCTCCCAGTAGTTTTTTCTCCAGGTAGATCGGGATAATATTCTATACTTTCCTTTTCAGTCTCTACTCTTTCTACCTCTTCATAAGTCTCCACTAATGTAGGTTTAACTTGAGCTTTTGCGAACATAGCTAAGTCAGGGCCTAGAGCTGATGTATAGTACTCAATCAGAACCTTATCAGAAGGCTTATCAGTTGCAGAGAAGTCCTTGAGGTAAGTTAAAAACCTTTGAGTGAAATGATGTACCTTCTAATTCTTTTCTTTTTTTAAAGTGCCCAGACCTTTCGTTAGTGATGCATGTGTCTTTTGGGCTGCATATTTACTTCTGAAAATCCTTTCAAAGGTGTCCCAATTGGGAATAGAGTTTGCAGGAAAACCAAAGTACCAGGATGTTGCTAGTCCTTTAAGGGTATGCGGGAACAATCTACATACAAAATCCTCATATTCCCCGGCCCTTAACCCTTCTATTTCCAAATAGAAACTTTGCAAGTGGTCTTCTACGGCAACCTTCTCATCGGGATCAAACTTAGGCAGCAACTTCTCAAAAGCTTGAGGTAGGTTATGCAATGGAGGCGTTAGGTTCAAGGGTGATCTGGATTTCCAAGCCGGTGGTGGGTTGGGCTGATTCACATTTATACCTGCCATGAGTGAAAAAAGAGGAGGTGAAAGCACAGGAGTCTGAAAAGGAGAACCGTAAGGTGTACCCAGGCCTACTTGCTTCCAAGGTTGAACCACTCCCTGTAAGGTCATTTCTACAAGTTCGTCCAACCCTAAACAACATTGAGTTTTTCGATACAGGAAGGTCTTTCCCCTTAACTTTTCTTAAGTATCTGGGTCAGGTCACAAAAATGCTTCCAAAAATATCACTGGTGGAACAAAATGGGTTTCCTCGACCAGCCATGCACTGGATGCCCTCCTTCTAGCGCCAGAAAACTGTTGAGGCCTGGAAATTCGCAGGCAACAACAGCAATGGATTCTCCCCAGCCTACGTTCCCAACTAACCCGTGACTATTTGGTGTAGGGAATAAGTCCGGTTTGCAGTCCGGCTACTGTAGGTCAAATAACAAAAATAAAGGGTTTTTATCGGTTGCGGCCCGATCCACCGTATATATTTTTGTATTTTTTGACTTAAAGTATGATATGCAAGTTCCTATTTAACATGCAGACTTGATAAAGAATGCCAGGAGTATTCACAATGTGATGTGCAGGTTCTTACCTCTCGTCTTAAAACTCACAAGCATCTAAATCTCACACACGGTAATAAAGTAAATCTAACTATCTACCTATCCCCAAGGAGCCAATTTGTAACTTATTAATGAGTAATGTATATTGTGCAAGAGAAATTACAGATAGCTGGTATTTCTTCCCAAAAAACACATGAACAATTAAAGATATTTAAACAACCAGATAGCCAATTGCTTATGAACAGCATTCATTACTCATGGTGGTAATTTCACAAAATAAACCAGAAATCATTCAAACAAGAACCTAGGTCCTCAGAGTCAAAATGATCTCACAGTTAGTGGACAAAAGGCTGAAAATGAAATAGTTCCTCTTCAACCAATCCATAGCATAACATTTGAACATCCCACCAAACTTTCTCCGTCAGGAAAACAATAATTCTTTATTGCAAAAGGAAATAGTTCTTATTACAATATCTATTCACTAATCTAACTGGGAAAAAAGTCCTCTTTTCTTCTAATTCCTCTATATTTATACAAAAGAATAAGACTATTGGGCTGCCCACAAATAACTCTTGGGCTTCCCCAACTCTTTGCCTCCCAAAATTTACTTTCACTAAGTGTTTACAAAATTACAACATATTGTAAAAGTGAACAAATGTTCATGAGGGGGTCCCGCTTGATTATTTAGAAATTTCTTCCATGTTGAAGCCTCTGAGGCGATGCTTTCAAATTCAGAAGGTTCCAAAAATCGAATATTTATCTTGAATTTTGCAGCCTGGTTCCTGATGGCTTCGATTCTGGCTGTACTCAAGCAAAGCTGATCTTCTAATAGCTGCACACTAACTGTGGAATGATCTACCTCATTCCTTAAGGTTTGTTCATATAAAGCTTTAATGTGTTGTATTTTTCTTTCCTCTTCTTGGTACCTTTTCTGCAAAATTTCCACAAACAGGCTGTGTTCCGGAAAAGCATCTATTCTTTGTTCATCCTCCACCTGGCATCGGTTATAAGTAATTAGAAGTCTTCTAAAGAATTATGTACATGCCCCTTTTGTCTTTCTAACAGCCTTCTTGAACTCCTCGGCTGTGTTGATGGCAAACTCCAATAAGTCGTAGTCCTGCCTAAGGGCCTGTTGATCCTTTGAGGGTAACTCTGCAGGAGCTTCTTCATTGGTTTCTAGTCTTGCCATCCTTGCTGTCAGGACTTCCAGGATGTCCTGATATCTATCAACAAAATATTAGGAGGTCTCCAAAATCTCCTCCAACCGGCTATCTACCTGCAAAACCCTGCATCTTTCCTCTTCTATGGCCATCTGCAGCTGAAGCATCTTGGCTCTCTGTGCCAGAACGTGTTCTTTGAAAGGTTGGAGACTAACTTGTTGTTCTCTAGATTCCTCTAAAGATGTTGTCAATGAGGTAATCTACTCTTTAAGTTTTTCCTCCTGCCCTTGAGATTGCCTCTCATTTGCTTCCAAGGTAGTCTTCTACAACTCTAGATCCTCTATCCTTCCTAGCAATTGTTCTTTCTCTGCCCTCAACTCTTGATATTCTTGTTGTACTTTCTCCAGACACTCTTGGGCAGTCTCCATAGATCTTCTCTCTATTTGGAGAACCTGAAGTTCAGCTTTTGAAGACTTGATTTCCTTTTGCATGTCTTCAAATTTTCTCTTTAACTTATTGTTTTCTTCTCTTTCCTTTCTCAGGGTATCTTTTAGTTGAGAAGAAGACCTCTTTGACTGCTCCAGATCTGTCATTATTTTATCTACATTGTCCTCTGAAGCATGGATCAATGCAGCCCCTGCTCTGATAGTGAACCTGGGGTCTCTGTCTGTCCCGTATACAATGGTTATATCATTTATCATCTTACCAGACAGCCCCCTAGTTTCAACCTTCCTCTCGGTTCTCTTTACTATCCTTTTCTTTTCTTTATCATAAAAGATAGTATTAAAATCAGGTATCTCTTCCCCTTTCTTCTGTTTAAAGGGGATTAGTCTAACGGTGGGGACCATAGACTGTCCTGGTGTGCTGACAGCAGGTACTTCAAGATCTGGAATGTCAGGATTTTCCACGTCTTGGGCCTGAATGTCTGCTGCGTCAAAGGTTGATTGTTCTGTCACTGTTTGGGTCAGCTTCATCTTCTCTGCCTCCTGCTTCTTCAGCTCCTCATATAACTTCCTTTTTCTTTCTTCTTCTTCCATCTTGGCAGCTTCTTCTACCTTTCTGGCTGCCTCTTGTGCAGCTCTTCTTTTCTCCTCCTCCTCTCCCTTTAGCCATCCTTCAGCTTCTTGGGCTAATCTTTGAGCTTCTTCATTTCTTTTCTTGGCTTCCTCTTCCTCGGCCTTTGTCTGCTCGTCCTGTCCCTTTCCACCTTTAGTGGTAATTTTGTTTTTAAACCTTTTCCTTAAGGCCTTCATGTTTAGTGCACTACGAAAAATGGACTCTTCTCTGTCCCAGTGGCTGGTGTACTCAAAATGGACATTAGCCTTCTCCAACTCCTCCACGAATTCATCGGCCTTCTTTACTCTAGTAAATTTGTAACTCCCTAATCTGAAAGGCAAAGGTGGGTATGCTGCCTTCTTATGTTCGAATAAAAAACTTCCTATGCCATCTAGAAATACTTGCCTAACTGCCTCTTTGTGAATCACATAGTCTATGTCATACTTAGGCAGTAGTGAGGGTGCTCTAGAGCCTCCAAACATTATGAAATAGAGCCCATCCTCAGTCAAGTAATAATCAGCATACTCTTCAATCACCTGCAATGCCTCCTCTGACATGCAGTCACATTCTTTTAAGAAAATAAGGGTATATAATGGCATAATGAAATGCTCACACACCTCATTGTAGTGACTGTGCTATTTATGGGCCCACAGTGGCTTGTATGCTGAGGAAATGGGTGATCTTTCCCTGTCCCAGATGCATCTCAGGTTAGGGAAGGGTTGATTGCATAGTATGCAATCAACTAGTATGGAGCTCATATAGAACTCTGATTTTTTTTGGGGCACCCCTCCTAATGCTGATGCCATGCAGGCCGAGAGGCTATTGGACACAATATTAGCCCAATTGAAAATGGCCCCCTGTGTTGCAACATAAAAAATTATCAGCACCCACCTTAATTTGAAGCTTTTGCCATGGGCTCTCCCAAAAATCCTATTAAGCATCAATGCAATGAACCTGTAAGGGGTTCTTAAGATTGTGGTGTCATATTCTCCAGTTGGCCTGGTTCTAAATTTTTTTCCAAGCGTGAGGCATCCTCTTGAGTGTCTCAACAATATCCATCCTGATGCTTTTCATCCAATCTTCAGTTAGATATGTTTGTGCTTCTGGCAAGTGGTAGGCCAGGGCTACATATCCAGGGCTATAGGCAGCATAACCTTGTTTGTCAACATTCTCCAGAGTCATGGTGGTCACATCTGCCCTGGGAAGAATCCACCCAATCACTTCAGAGCATGGAAAGAGTTCAGGTCTCATAGCAATCTTCATCAATGAAGACCTCTCTATGTTGACATAGATGTTTTCTTCCTCAAAGCCTATGTCAGGCACCTCTCGGCGCGTAATCAATATGTATATTTCTCCCCACTGATATTCCGGCTCTACACCAAATATGCATTTGGTGTCTTCATAAATATATTCCACTCTGGTGATGACTTCGACGTCGGGTTCTTCTTTGACTGCGGGAGCCTTCTTCTTTTGACGCTTCGACATTTTAAGTTCCAAGGAATTTCCCTGTCATGTACAGAAATGTACTTTAGGTTCTGCTAGGTCGTTTCAGACAACTTTCAAAGATTAAGACAACAATATAAATATTTTACCTCGTCTGCATTAAACATGAGTGCAATTAATAAAAAATTAGCAAAATTCATTCAACAAATGCTCCTACCCGAAAAACTGGAACCAACTTAGTCCAACAAAGTTCGAGTGTGGGAAAACAAGGTCTATGTCACAAATGAAACATTCTCGGGCTGTCTGTGGGTGCCATGACCACTACGTTACGCGGAACACCTAAGGCACTTAATTTAGAAACTCGAAGGGGACGCTTCAGGAGATAGCACTGTACATGTTCACTTGACGGTCCATCTTAGACTGGGCGATGCTATACTACCCCAGACCGGTTCGCGTTCGAATTCAACCGTGAACTGGGTCGCTCTAAACAGTGAACTAAAAACAACACCGAGGTCTTGGTTTGAAATATGCAGGTGACCGGACCAGTGGAAACAAATCCGACATTACCCAAGAAATCCATGAAAATATTCCCCGAACGGCCAAACACAAAATGGGGCAAACTGGTGCACACCGCGTAACGGTTGTCTACACCGGTTTCCCCAGCCATCGAGTGCAGGGTAAAAGACCATAATGGTCGTGGAAGAAAAACACTCTGTAGGCTACAAAGAACTCCCCTACTAATAGTCACACTACTCGCCTCAGCATATATACATGTCACGACGGGAAACTGAGTGAAAACCCTAACCACAGAAACAAGAAAATAACTCGTCCAGTCAAACAAAATGGGATAATGATTACAAGGGCCTACTTGGCACTGCTACGCGACTGGCGGGAGGAAAACCATTGAGCTTCCACGGTGGATCCACCTAGGAGCAAGGGTACCGACAGCGAGGGTCCTGGTTAGCTCAAGCGAAAACGACAGCGCAAAGAAAGTCCAAAAATAACAATAAAATAATACACTACCCAACCCATTATATATACATCCCCGATCAACTATACTCGGCGAGAAAAAGATGATCGAGCGGTAAAAAAAAAAATGGGATCGGTGAGCATATCAACATTGCCTCCCGTAACGTCGAGCGATGAAACAGTTGGGAGAACCGCTGAGGCATCGGAGCTCGCAAGATTAAAGCATCGGAGCGATAGAAGGATAAAGAGTCGCAACGATGGAAACAAAAAAGACATCAAGTTTCGCAAACTGGCAAAATCGGAGAAAAAACCAACATAACTTTAACCAAGAAACCTCGGTTCCATGGAAAATAAAATCAAACCATGTCGGAAAGATAACGCTTTTCAAAGCCGCAACAGCAGACGCTGAAAACTCAAATATCAACGAAACAAAATGGCGAGGTCGAAAAATGTAATGCAATGCGCTATCCGCAACTGCGGAAAACGTAGCGACAATATGTCCCGACGAGATTCCAACCGACAACTGATTGAGACCAATAAGTGAATAAAGGCATCAGAGAAAACAATCGGTACTGGTTTCTTATTACTTCTCCGCAACGATGGGCGCGCAGGCGACTAAACTTTGACTTAAACATCCAAAACGCTTCCGATGGTAAAACTCAAACAAATAATAAAACATTGCTGGCATAAAAAATAGTCTTTCTGCAGAACATCAAACAAACTCAAAGGTCAAGCAAAAATAATTTAAAGGAGGGTCCCAAAAAATTTTGAATTTTGGGAAATTGTTGCAGCTGCAACAGGAAGGCAGGTTTTTTAACTTTTCCAGCGCACTTCTAGAAAGGCTCACATTTTCTGACATAGGCATGAGCATCTCTAAATAAGGTAGGCCAATATTACCCTGCCCAAATGATTTTGTGAGCCATTGTATCCCCTGAGAAATGCCCACCAGCAAGCCCTGCATGAAATTGAAAAAGGAAATCATGAGTCTGATCCTTTTCAAGACATCTAAGAAAAAATCCATCATAATTTTTTCTAAATAGAACATCATCAATAACTGATAAGGAGCTGACTTCAGCCGTAATGCTCTACGTTTTTTAGGATCAAGGGTTTCAGGATAAACCCGTTACGAAGAAAAAGGTTGATGTGGTCATACCATTCAGATGTTGTTGTCTCAATTGCATTTATAGAACCTGTAGGTACAGCTTCTTCCTGCTCCCAATTGGTTTATTGATCTTCAGGATCGTTTGATTGGGCAGAAAGTAGACACAAACCTTGTCCTTTAACTATCTTTGCAAGCTTGATCTCCATATCCTATTCCTGCAGCGTTGTCATTCAGTGAGCTCTTTTCTCACCCAACTACTTCTGGACGAGGACATTTCGAATGGATGCGTATGGGACAATCACCTTAGTCCCCAACTTCAACAGATACTGCATGTAATGTTTTACCGATTTATATATCGCGTAGGCATGTTTGTCGACTTGGGAATAGTTGAGTTCGGCTCCTTTAAACGTCGATCTCATCAAGGAAATGGGGATCTCAACGTCCTCGTGATTTTTTTGTGTTAGAATAGCTACATACGAAAAATTAGTAACAAAGGTATAAAGTATAAAATATTTGCTGAAATCTGGATACATAAGAGCAAGCGCTTCTACTATGGATCTTCTGATTTCAACAAAGGCACTTTTCTATTCTTCAGACCACTTAAATGGTACATCTTTTTTAACTAAATGTTGCAAGGGTTTAACAACTTGAGAAAAATTTGGTACAAATATACGGACGAAATTGATCTTACCCAAGAAAGACTCCATTGCTTTTTTGGAATTAGGGCAGTCGATCTTGGAGATTGCTTCTGTGTGTTCTGGATCAATGATCATGCCTTCCTTGGAGATGATGAAACCTAACAACTTACCTTCCGTCACTGTGAAGATATACTTTTTGGGATTAAGGGAAATCCCATATTTTATGCAACTTTAGAATACCTGTTTCAAGGTGGACAAATGATCGTGCCATTTTTTAGAATAAATAGTTACATCATCTAGATATACAATTACAGAATTATGAATTAATCCCCTAAAAGTTATGTCCATATCTCTCTGAAATGTGGCCCCCGCATTTATCAACCTAAATGGCATCCGCCTATAGGAAAATGTTCCACAGGGGGTTTGGAAAGTTGTTTTAAGTTGGTCGTTGGGGGAAACCAGGACTTGGTTGCACCCTAAAAAACCGTCAAGCAATGAGAACATTTTAGATCCAGCTACCTTCTGCAGAATCTGCTCCATGGGAGGAACAGGATAATTGTCCTTTTCTGAATCCCTATTCAAATTTCTAAAGTCCACGTAGAGTCTAATTTCTCCATTCTTCTTCCAAACAAGTACTAAGTTGGAGACCAACTGTGTGTGTCTATCAGGGAATATGATCCTTGCCCCCGGTAGCTTATCAAGCTCTTTCTTGACAGAAGGATCTAAACTGAGATTCGTCTTCCTTAGTTTTTGTTGGTATGGTTTCACCTCAGGTTTCATTGGGATGTTGTGGTGCATGATGCTAGTATCGAAATTCTTGAGTTCATCATATGTCCAGGAAAATACATATTTGAAATCCTTGCATAGTTTGATAAAGCTTCTTTTTTCATCATGGGAACAATGAATTCCAAGATTGATAAAACGGGGGTCTTGTTCTGTTCCTAGATTGACAGTTGTATAATTGAGGGTTGAGATCTGGGTCTTCCAGTTGGTGGTTTTCCTAAATTTATCTTGTAAATCGTAAAACTTTTCTAAGCTTATAACAGACTTAGGAATGATATTAGAAGGGTCAGACAAATATTTTTCATGATTAGTTTCATCAATAGCCATACCTTCAAAGGTATAAATAAAAATTCAATGCGTAGTTAGACCAAATGTTGGATGCAGGTATCATAGAATCTATAGAAGAATCAGAATGGATTAGTTTGATAGTAGTGCAAGATAAAAAGACTACTGGTGTAGTTCATATTTGCATTTAGCTAATAAATTTGAACAATTCATGTTTGCATGACCCATTTTCAACTCCATTTACATATGAGGTATTGGAGAGTGTCGGGGGTCAAGAAATTTACTCATTCACTAATGAGTTTTCTGGCTACCATAATATTAGAATCTCAAAGGAAGACCGACACAAAACAACCTTTGTGACAGAGTGGGGTTTTTTCCAATACACAGTAATGCCCTTTGGACTCAAGAATGCTCCTGCTATTTTTTCTAGAATACTAGTGGTTTCTTTCCAAGATTTTATTCATCAATTTTTTAACGCCTACTTCGACGTTTCGACAGTATTTGGGCTCATTAAGGACCATATTGAGAGCCTCAAGATGATGCTGGAATGTTGTCAACAGTATCAAATTTCACTAAACTTAAAGAAATGTATCTTTTGTGCCACGTTTGGAATTATGTTGGGCCATGTAGTTTGTCGTGATCGAATCTTGGTCGACCCTGCCAAAATTGTGATTATCGTCGATCTACCACCAACTACCATAGTGAAGCAATTGACAGTTACATTGGGACATACAGGATACTACATAAAATTTATAAAAGGGTATGCGGAGGTGATTGATCCGATGGAGAAGTTATTGAAGAAAGATGTTAAGTTCAGTGGACAGAAATTTTCCAAGAGATACTAGACACTTTAAAGAACAATATGGTTATCGCGGCCATACTTGTATTTCCAGACTGGAAAAAGGAATTTCATGTACATGTCGATGCGTCATCTGTCGTGCTTGGTGTGGTACTACTGCAGCCTAGAGAAGGGTCAATTTATCATCCTATTGTATTCGCTAGCATAAAATTATCAACAACAGAGAATAACTATACCATGACAGAAATAGAAAGACTAGCTATGGTATACACTCTGAAGAAATTCAGACACTACTTGTTGGGTGGACATTTCAAAATGTACATAGATCACTTAGCATTGAAATACATGGTTAATAAGCCAATATTGGGGGGGAATATTTTTCGGTGGCTTCTCCTTTTTCAGGAATTTGACTTTGAATTCATTGTTAAACCGGGTTAAGAATTGAAAGAGGCAACGAATCTGGTAACCTCATCTATAGTCTCCCTGATGCACAACTATTTGAAATAACAATTTTGTATGATCACTACAGAGACATCATACAATTTTTAAGTACGGGTTATGCACCAGCTGAATTTACTACTACACAAGAGAAACAGTTAGTTGTGGCAGCTGCAGACTTCTAGTTGATCGCTGGAAAATTATATAAAATGGGACGTGATGAGATTCTTCATCGCCGCGTCTTGGAACATTAGTGACCGATGATACTAAAGGAAGCACATGTTGGTGTCATAGGATGCCACTTTTTTGGAAAAGGTACAATGGGAAAGATATTGCAAGCAGTATTGTGGTGGTCTACCATGCATTCGGATGCCCGCGAATACTATCGCAGCTGTGATGTCTGTCAAAGCACCAAAAATCCATCGCGACGAGATGAAATGAAATTAGTACCCCAAATAAATATACAAGAATTTGATAAATGGGTCATTGAATTTTTGGGACCTATTAGTCCAATAAGGAATCGCACAGGTGCAAGTTATATAATTATTGCGACCGAGTACCTAACCAGATTGGCCAAAGAACTACCAATAAAAGATTGTACTATTGCAACTGTTGCTAATTTTTGTTTAAAAATGTTGTGACTAGATTTGGATGCCTGAAAATTTTGATAAGCGACCAAAGCACACACTTTTTCAATCAGTTGATTGAGGAACTGACGAAATAATTCCAGATCTAGCATAGAAAGACAACGCCATATCACCCTCAAGCGAATGGTGTTATCGAAGCATTTAACAAAATCCTGGAGAATGAATTAAATAATATTTCAAAATGTCAAAGATATGACTAGGAACAGAATATTTCTGCAAGAATGTGGGCATATTGCACAACCTATAAGAAGTTGGCAGGCCAAATTCCATTTAATTTGGTATATGGAAAAGAAATTGTGATATCCATGGAATACACTGTACCCATCCTAAGGATTTTTGTGATCATGGAGGTGACATATGTTGGTGTTGTCAAGAAAATATTATCGCAGCTGATACAGTTGGAAGAAGATCATTATGTTGCAGCATGTCATAAAAACGTTGAAAAAGAATGGCAGAAAGTATGGCATGATTGCCACAACAAGAACAAGGAATTTCAGGTCGGTGGACTTGTTCTTTTGTATGATAGAAAATTATTCAAGCATCCGGGTAAGCTAAAAACACACCGGTTAGGACCGTATACTTTCATGCATATCACTAACAGAGGAACAGTGGAATTGCACAAGTTGGATGGAACACCTATCAAAGGACTGGTAAACCCGGGTCGACTAAAGCCTTATTAGGATAGTCGTGACTCGATCTCATGAAAAAAAAAAAAAAAAACCTCTAAAAAATTGTGTTTTGATCACAGTAAATCATATGTCGCAAAGAAGAAGAAAACATTGTCGTAGACTACTAGTAATTCGAAGAGAAAGGAAAATTTTCGCAGACTCTTTGTCTTCCCCAAAAGGAGAAAGAAGGGAGAATACAATATGTCTATCGCATTGGAAGGAAATTTGTCAAAGAGTGGATACAGGTCGCAGGAAGAGTGATGTTGTTGCAAGTCAAAATAGAGTCGCATAAATGACAACTAGGTGTAATTAATTCAAAGGCAGTTGTAATTAATTTAAAAGCCTAAGAGATTTTGGTAGCATGCATAGAATTTTGTTAATAATCATTCGGACGGTCAACCCATGAGATGGAAAGGATAACTACCTTTCCATTTATTGTTTGCTCGTGTGAATGATTGGCAGAATGAACGGCTACATGTTATTACCATTCACACCCAAGTATTCAGTCATTCTTCTATGTTCAAGAGAGAGATTATTGTCTGCAACTGCAAGAGCCGAACTGAGTTTCCTACAGAGCATGGCTATTTCGATTTCCAGCACAAGCATAGCTGCAAAATATGAGCTCGTGACTTCATCACTCACACTCATCATGGAATACACTACTAGATACGTTCCACCACAGCCTATGGTTGTTGAAGAACTTGAACATGTTCCATTTATCCCTTTAGTCAGGTTACGACTAGACCCATCGGGTTCGTCTAGTACAACAATGGGGAAATGGGTTGGAAGCTGAAAGAAGAAAGCACTGACACCACCACCACCATAGGAGGAGGAAGAATCAGGATTTTCGACTATGTTCCACCAAGATGATCTGATGCGCCAATATTTAGAGTTTCGAAGAATGCACGGTAACTACTGCAAGAACCAGCTGTGTTGAAATGAGTTCAGGTGTCGCAGAACATTTTTCCAAACCTTAAGAAGCTCACCTTTATTAATCACGACACAATGAAATATCCAGATTTGGACATTAAGAATTACATGGTTGTTTTATAGGATGCCCCCGATAGCCCAAAGCACCTAGCCTCAATGGAATGGGAAAGAGGACTGGACTAGGAAGGGTAATTTTCATTGATGTATATGTATCATTTTGGATGGAGCATCGAAGTGAATGCATGTGTTAAGCAATTACTGGTATCATTCCATGGTGGTTTCCTATGGATCGACAAGAAAATTTATGTGTATTTCAAACTCATAGCAGCAATTACAGGATTACCACTTGCAAGAATATACCCAATGTTGTTTTTCAAGAAAGACCGAGACACTATGTTGAAGAACAAGATGAAGGAAAAGTATGATTTGTCCATGATACTGGGGGTTTATTAATCAGCTCCATCAATGACCATATTGTTCAGTTTTCCGTGAAGGTGTTAGCTACCAAATTATTACGAAAGATGGGACTGAGCCAATGTATTGTAGGTACGATAGCAGCGGCTAAAATATGTGCATAGGGAGTTCAAATGAACTAGTCACATTATCTTTTGAATGAGATATTAGAAGATGTAGAAAAGTCGTAGGAAAAAAGTGTTGTGTCCCATTATTCCTGACTACTCATTTTGATTTCATTTGTCACATTATCTGATCCAGCAAACTAGTAAGGGGTAGATATACCATTGTGTTGTCGCGGAACTCGATACTAGAATATCTGGTTTGAGAAAGACAAAAAGAATTGAAAAAGGGACAATAATGTTCAATTTTTTATGCATGGAGAAACCCTGCATTATCAAGTGAAGCAGCAAACAATAATCACAGATGAAGCCGTTAATTTGTTTCACAACATTATTAAATTTATAATTGGGCCCCATCACATTTTGTTGTGATAGCGACAAGATTCACAACACCAATGGTTGGTGACCCAATTTTTGTTTTCTGAAGAAGAAGTCGAATCCGTTACCCAAGATTGGCCGAAAGAATGGTGAGTTCCTATTGCAGATGACCTACTATCTACCAAATAAGAGCTCCAATAGGACGGACCACAAATACAAAAGGATGGAGAACAGGGTGAGGACCCACCACCACCAACACAAGATCAGTAAAATTATCCCAACCCTCCCCAAAATTATTCAATTGGAACCCAAATAGATCTGGTGGTGGGCAACAAGAGGAAGCAGACTAAGCATCCAGATGCAAGGAATAAGAAGAGGAAGGTTGAAAAAACAACAGGAACTGTGGGGTTTGACAGTGACAGTGTTACCCTACTAACTGAAGAAATGATAGAGGTCGCTACATAGATCCTTCAAAAAGTAGATGAGCGACAAACAAATCTTACACGAAGTATTACTGATTTACTCCATATGTCATGTACAGCGGTTAAAGAAGTACGGGTCGCGGTCGACTACAAACCACAACTGATAGAGTCACCGGACTTAGTTGGCCCATAAGAAGAGCGACTGGTTGAGGTGTTGATACCTATTCCACCAATAAAACCTCAATTACTAGGAGAAGCACTCGACCTGGGAATGATAGAGTTGAACACCATGTCCAAGAAATTGGGCCATGTTACCATTGATTTTCTGCAGATGCCCTTATATGAAGTATATGTTATACAGAATGCCACAGTCGTGGAAATGAAAGTTAGAGAAGGATAATTGATCAAGAAAGTGAATGCATCAAATAAGATTATTAGTAAGATGAAGAAAATAGTCAAGGAAACCAAACAAAAATCCAAGACCTGGTAGGAGGACAGGAATAGGCTCCAAAATGTTGTAACACTTGCTTGCAGCAATTTTGTTGATGAAGGAATAATAGAGGGAATGTTTGCAAATGCCAAGGTCATTCATATTGGCGAAATAGTAGAGGACCTTTGCAAAAAGGTCACAGAGTTAGAAGTGTAGATAAAACCCAGTACACCCCCAGAGGTGCTAGTGTTGAAATACTGAGAGGGGGGTGAATCAGTATTTGTACTATTTAAAACTTTAGTCAAAAGAAGGTTGTTGATCACCAATCACAGCACATCATCAATGTGTATAAAGATAACAAGATGCACATAACACAATAGTTTTGACGTGGAAACCCAAGTTCTGGGGGTAAAACCACGGAAGCCTTTTTAAAAATAGTTTTCCATAAATAACTGGAAGGAAGGAACAACTCCCTTGTTATATAGACTTCAATTTTCCAGCTTCAACTGGAAGGAGGCTACGACCCCCTGATTTATAGGCTACGACCTAAAGGAAGCTACCACTCCCTAGTTTTTTGGCTTCCACTGGAAGGAGGCCATGACCTCCTTTCCTTGCCCCGTCCTGCCACCCTGATAAGAAGAATATTGTCGAGCCTGTGGACCTGTCACACACCAAAATCTGCTGCTAATAATCTCTACACTCTAGTCACTATCAAATCATCTTTCTGACCATGTCATCACTGTCATATCAAACATAAAAGTTGTTGATCAATATGCTCATCAACACTGTTGGTTACTTGCTTGTCCCTTCAATAGACCTAGGTTGTGTGCTGAACTTCCTGGTGCTAATAACCTCTGTTCTCTGTTTACTGCCAAGTCAGCCTTATCACTACCACACACATTGTTCTATACACAATCATCATCATAGTGAATAGCATCATCATAAGGTATGCATTCTTATCATCGCCATAACCAAGTGTTCATCATATAGAAGTGCATCATCAATATAAGTTGTAGGAGTGCATCATTGAGTGTATCTCAAGCATCATCATAGTATGCACTGGATCACAAATCCATACATCAACTAGTACATTTACTTGCATAAATATCACCATACATACCACTTGTACATCTGAACACTTGTACACTTACTCATACGTATATATACACATCCCTATGCACATCATTGTACATTATACACATACTACTGTACATATATACACATATTAATGTACACTACTGTTCACATCCTTGTTTTTACATGATGTACACTTCCTGTATACTCAAACTGCCCTCATACTGTACACTTTAGCTTGTACACACACTATACATACTACTGTATACATCATTGTTAATTGCATGTCAACACGCCTTGGATTTTCCTGTCAAGTTTCCACAGTCAAGCATTAACCCAGATTTGGACTGTCACCATGAAACTTGCACAAACTTCATTGCTGTCAATACTTCAATCTTGGACTATCTAGAAAATAGAGAACTGTCAAGACACTTCAAAAAAGCACTGTCATCTCTTCAGGTGTTAGGTGCCACTTGGTTTTTCTTGTTGTCCACACAAGCAGCTGCTTCAAACTGTGTAAGACTTAAAACTCATACCACTAGGAAATTTCTGTAAGAGGCTCGATCTAGCAGCAGTAACTACAAGCTATAGACCTCAACCCTGGAGATGACCTTGCATGTCATCTTGTAGTAGACTTTAAAACAGAAAAATTTGAGTCTGTAACTGCCTTAAGAAATTCGGGACTGTTGGATTGTTCACTAAATGGAGGCTGTAGAAAAAATTCAGAAATTCGGGATTGTGCTAGACTTGTTCATGCACCCAATAAATCAAAAGTCAAACACTATGTAGAGGCTCGTACTGTGAAAGTTCGGGTCAGCTGAGACCTTTAAAACTTCGGATAGGGCTGTCTGCAATTCAACAAAATCTTCACTCCAAGGAGACTTTAATAGTGCACCATACTTGAATTTCGGGACTGTCACAAAAGAGGGAAGCTAACAAATTTGTTCTGAAACCCAAAATATCACTAAGAAAACTCAGGTCTGTGGTAGCTAGAGGACTTGTCCACCAAAACTCGAGAGCATGTAATAAAAAACCAGACCCAAAAATGATTCTCTTGGAAGTTTAGTATGCCACCTCAGTCCTCTAAAAATTCGGGTCTGCTATTTTATCTCTTCTCCATAGTCAGCGAAAAAGAAACCTCAGTCATAACACTAAAAAAATGTATCACTGAAAAAATTGAGTCTGTAATTACTTCTGCTATTAGGTATTCCGATCGAAATCTCAGTCAACACCAGCGAAAAAAAAACCTCAGTTGAACAGATGATAGATCGTTGATAGAAATGTGACAAGTGTTGTGTATTTATACACGTTGAGAAATTTGGGGCCGACTTGATAGAATTTAAGTATTAATTTTTTCAAGATGTTTTGACCATTAAATAGGGCCAACTTTATGAGGAAAATACTTAGCATTTTATTAATTAAAAACAAAACAAATGTTGGGGCCGACTTCATAAAAGGAAAGGTTAAATAATTTAGTAAAAATGCTTCTTGAGTAAAAGCGTGTTTTCAAATTTTAATTATTATTAAATATTTTATTTCTTTAAGTAGTTTATTAAGTTAAAGTGGTTTCTTTTTGTCCCCCTTTAAAACTTAATTAAGATCTTTTATTATATAATTGTATTTTATTAGCTATTAAAAGCAACAACAAAAAAATTAATAAGCCTTTTAATACTCCTTTGATTAATGCTTTATTAATTATTTAATTACTAAACTATTTTTAATTTCAAATTTAATTTTGATAAAATAAAACTTTTATTAAATAATTTTTTGATTTAATACTTTTTATTAATCTTTAATTAAGGCTAGGGTACTAAAGTTAGGACCACTCCAAAAAGTAAGGATACCATCAAAGTGTGGGGTGTACCTGGGCTTCTCTTAGGATACCATGACCTCTAACAAACACAAATGACCACTGAAAGGGTCATTTGGACTCTTACAACTTTTTCAACCCACCAAGGACACAATCTAAGACAAAAGGGTATGGGTGTGGTGCAGGGAAACCATAAGGAAACTTAGGGGTACTGGAACACTCTACAGGGATTTTGGCAATGTACCTAGGGCTCCAAGGGCTTCATACTTGGGCTTGGACAAAGTCAAAATGTCTCCTTAAACACTGACACTTACTCAACCCTCAGAGGCTCCTCAAGGAGCACCAAGACACACTAACACACACCTGTTGGCATCAATGAAAATTTAGTCAACAATCTCCCCCTTTGTCATTGATGACAACTCCAAAGATCCCCCTTAAAATGAGCTTCCTTTGTCCACAAAACTCCCCCTTTGATCATGCTTCTTTTACCTACCTTGTTCAACTTTTTCTCGCCCTTTGGCATTAATGGCAAAGGGTACTTCTGCCATGCTCCTCCTGTCATAGATGAATTCAATTAGGAGATAGTATGACTCCCAATTTTTCTCTGAGGTACTCAAAAGTCTCTCTTGGGAGAGGCTTAGTGAAAATGTCTACAACCTGTTCTTTTGTCCCAATATATTCCAACTTGATATTATTTTCAGTGACCTATTCCTGAAGAAAGTGAAACTTGTTTGGAATGTGCTTGGTTTTGGAATGCATAATTGTATTTTTGGAGATATTGATGGCACTCATATTGTCACATAGAATAGGAATTAGTTCATTACATGTCACGTGTATGTCTTGCAAGGTTTGCTTCATCCAAAGAATCTAAGTATAACAAGCTGCTGCTACTATATATTCTGCTTCTGTGGTTGATAAGGACACTAAAGACTGCTTCTTGCTTGACCAAGATACCAGACAACCACCTAAAAAGAAAGCTGTTCCACTAGTGCTTTTTCTATCGTCAACACATCCTACCCAATCTGTGTCTAAATATGCTATCAATGTCAGATCATTCCCTTTTGGATACCAAAGTCCAAAATCCAAAGTTCCTTTGAGATACCTGAAGATCCTTTTGACTGCTATAGTGTGAGTTTCCTTTGGGGTAGCTTGAAATCTTGCAACTTGTCCAACGGCTTGCATCACATCTAGTCTAGAGGTAGTTACATATAGTATACTACCAATCATTGACCTATAGAATCTTTGATCAACTTCCTTAGATTCATCATCTTTGCTTAGCTTACAACCGGTGATCATAGGGGTACTCACAGGTTTACAGTCTTCCATCTAGAATTTCTTCAACATCTCCTTAATGTATTTTGTCTAGGTAATAAAAATGCCTTCTGTTCTTTGAGATATATGGAGTCCCAAGAAGAAGTTCAATTCACCGAGCAATGACATTTCAAACTCTTTTTGCATGTCCTTACCGAATTGTTGACTCAGTGAATCATCATCACTTCCAAATATGATATCATCAACATAAAATTCAATTATGAGTATGTTGTCATTATCTTGTTTGATGTACAAATTGCTATCTGCACTTCCCCTCTTAAAGTTTTGTTGTAGTAAGTACCTGTCCAATCTAGAGTACCAAGCTCTTGGAGCTTTCTTTAGTCCATATAAGGCCCTTCTGAGCCTGCATACATAGTCTTCATTTTCTGAAAGTTGAAATCCTTTTGGTTGTTTAATATAGACTTCTTCTTCCAATTCCCCATTTAGAAAAGCTGATTTTACGTCCATCTGATACACTTTGATGTCTTTGGAGCAAGTGTAGGCCAATATCATTTTGATAGCTTCCATTCTGGAAACTGGTGCATATGTTTCTTCAAAGTCTATTCCTTCAATCTGAGCATAACCCTTACAAACCAATCAAGCCTTGTTTCTGATAACTTGTCCATCTTCATTCATTTTGTTTTTGAAAACCCATTTTGTCCCAATAACATTTTTGTTATGTGGTCTCAGAACAAGTTCCCAAGTTCCATTCTTCTCAATTTGATCTAGTTCTTCTTCCATAGCTTTAACCCATTGTTCATCTGTACTGGCCTCTACAAAAGTTCCAGGTTCAGTTGTAGACAAAAGAGAGAAGTGTACCTGCTCATTTCTTCCGGATTGTCTTCTTCTAGTTCCTATTCTGGCATCCTTATCACCAATAATCTGATTTGATGGATGATTCTTCTGGTACCATTTCTTAGGTGATAGATGATATTTTTGTTCTTCTTGTTCAACAGTTGGTTGATTCAGCTCTTCATCTTCTATGATTTTCTCTCCATCCTCATCTGGTTGTTCTTCCACTTTAATTTTCTTCACACCTCTTTTCTTGGAACTTTTCTCTTCTTCATCGTCTAATTCTTCTGAGTCTTCTCTGGATGATGTTATTCTTCCTTCAACTATCTTCACATTAATGCTTTCAATCACATTGTCTAATATCATATTGTAGCATTTGTAAGCTTTCCTCTTGGATGAATATCCAACAAATATGCCCTCATCTACTCGAGAGTCAAATTTTCCAATCTTCTTATCTTCTCTTTTGATGTAACACTTGCTTCTAAAGATTCTGAAGTGTTGTACACTTGCTACTCTTCCGGTCCATAGCTCATAGGGAGTTTTATCGTTTTTGTTTCTGAGTAATCCTATGTTTAAGATGTGTACTGCTGTATGAACTGCGTGTCCCCAAAATTTGTCATTTAACTTGGATTCATTCAACATGGTTCGAGCCATCTCCATTACTAATCTATTCTTTCTTTCAGCAACTCCATTTTCCTGAGGTGTTCTGACTACTAAAATTTGTCTCTTTATTCCACGCTCTTCACAGTACTTGTTGAATTCATTAGAAGTGAATTCTCCACCATTGTCAGATTTAAGACACTTGATTCGTGACCCTGTTTCATTCTCGACTAGTTCCTTCAACGTTTTGAAACATCCAAATGCTTCTAATTTGCTGTTGAGAAGGCATACCCATGTCATCCTGGTATAGTCATCAATGAGTAGCATGAAGTATTTTTCACCATTCAATCCTTTCCTTTTGGTTGGTCCACATAGGTAAGTGTGAACAAGCTCCAAAGGTTTTGTAGAAGAATGCACTTTCGTCTTAAAATGCACTCTTGTTTGTTTTCCATGTTGACATTGTTCACATACAGAGTTAGCAGGTTTTGTGATTTCCGGCATATTTCGAACTACTTGGTTTTTGTAGATTTTGACCAAATTTTCAAAATGTATATGCCCCATTCTTCTGTGCCAAAGCCAGCTTTCATCTTCTTTTCCCAAGTGACATTTTTCGGACTCAATCTCATCTAACATGTATATGTTGTTTGGAGTCCTAGTGGATGTGGCTACTAACTTCCTTGATCCTTGCTTTCTTATTTTACATCCTTTTGAGTTGAAGATGAGTTCATGTCCTTGATTACACATCTGACTGACGCTTAGCAGATTATGTTTCATGTTATCTATAAGCAAGACATTTTCAGCCAAGGAGTTTTTACTTCCGAGCTTTACTGTGCCCTTTCCCAATACTTTTGCTGAATTTTTATTTCCAAACGATACATATCCTTTATCCTTTTCAACATTGACGAAAGCATATTTGTCACCTGTCATATGCTTGGAGCAACCGCTATCAACATACCATTTTCTAGAGCCCTGATTCTAAGCTTGAAGAGAAATATCACATTCGTAATTGTGATTATTGTGTTTAATCCATACCTTGTTGGGCATGTCCTCATTTCTTACTGTTGGTATCCTCATTCTGCAATTTCTGGCTATATGTCCAAAGTTGTTACACTTGTAACATTCTATTTCTAATCTCAAGGGATCAAATCTATTGTTGTACTGTGGTCGTATGAGGCTTGCAAGGTTATTCCTTGTCTCAAAGTTTCTTCTTTGAAAATAGTTTACATCTTTGTGTCCAAATCTTCCACATGTAAAGCAATGCCCATAAAAGAAGTATCCATACCTAGGAATATATGGAGGAGGTGCTTTTCTAAGATCTGATCTTTTTGCTGGCCTTTCTTCTGATACAGATTGTTCTGGTTGACGTTCGATCTCTTCTTCATTCTTGTAGTCCTTGACAACTTCTGCATACCTTCTTGGCTTCTTTTCAGTATCTGTCAACATTGAGCTTGAGGCTTCACTTGTATTCTTCTTGTATCCTATACCGGTCTTGTTGAAGAATGACTTTTGATTGCTGATGATTTGTTCTAGAACCTTGGAGCTGTTTTCATAACCCTTTGTGATATTTTTCGTCTGCAGCTTGTTCTTCAGAGATACTATCTCAGCCACACAATTCTCCTTTTCTCTTATATTTGTCATTAGTTGTTCAGTGAGAGATTCTTCAACTCATTTGGCTTCTTCTAGTTTGGTCTTCAAGTCAACAATGGTTTGTTCAAACCGTTGTTCCTCTTCCTTAAGCGATCTATTTTTCTTCCTGACTTTTTTTAGCTCTTTCAAGGCGCTTACAAGTTCTGCCTCCAGATCTAATTCTCCTTCATCTTCAAATTATTCCTTACAATTATGATCCTTATCCAAGCTTATTGCCATGAAGAGTACCTTGTCTGGTTCATCGTCATCATCATAATCACTGTCACTATCGGAGTCACCACTAGATGATCCATTGTCTCTTTTTGTGTAGAAACTTTTCTTCTTTGCAAACTTTCTTCTGTTCTTATTCTTGTAATTGTTGTACTTATTGTAGGGTTTAAAACTGTCATCCTCTTCACCATCTGATTTCTTTGCATATGGACATTTAGAAGCAAAATGACCTATATTTCCACATGAAAAACATTTAAGAGGTAACTTACCTTTGTATTTTGCAGTGCCTCTTTTTTATTTCCAAACAAAGTTGGTTATTTCTTCATCATCAGATTCATCACTTGTCGATTTGTCTTTCGTTGACTCGTTCTTCCCAGCTTGTTTGGAGGAGGCCTTGAATGCCGCTTCCTTTCTTGATGTATCTTCATATTCAATTCTCATTTCATAAGCTACTAAAGTTCCATGTAGTTGATCCACTGTCATAGTATCTAGATCTGTTCTTTCTTCTAAAGAAGATATCTTGGGGTTGAACCTTTTGGGAAGAGTTCTTAGAATTTTTCGAATAACTATAGTTTCCTCAACCTCTTCTCCCAAACCTCTGATGGTATTCACAAGCTTATCAACCCGAAGAATATAGGCTGGTATGTCTTCGTCTTCATTCATTCTTATTTGTTCGAATTGTCCCCTATAAGTCTGAAGTTTGGATCCTTTGACTTTGTTGTCTCCTTCATATGTGATTTGGAGTTTGTCCCACATTTCTTTTGCAGAGGGACAGTTCATCACTTTGTTGAATACAGATTCGTCTATAGCACTTCGAAGATTATTTCTGGCCCTTGAGTTGTTGTTGTATTGAGCCAGCTCACCTGCATCAGTTGGCATGATCTTTGGTACTTTATACCCATTCTTGATACTCTGCCATATTTCGATTCCTTGAGCTTCTATAAAGGCTCTCATTCTTATACTCCAGATTGCATAGTTGCTTCCATCAAACAAGGGTGTTCCAGATTTGCTTTGTTTAGCAAATTTCCCCATGATTATCTTCCAGCGGTTAGTCTATTCTGAAGGAACCTGCTCTGATACCAATTGTTGAAATAATGAGAGGGGGGTGAATCAGTATTTGTACTATTTAAAACTTTAGTCAAAAGCAGTTTGTTGATCACCAATCACAACACATCATCAATGTGTATAAAGATAACAAGATGCACAGAACACAATAGTTTTGACGTGGAAACCCAAGTTCTGGGGGTAAAACCATGGAAGCCTTTTTTAAAATAGTTTTCCATAAATAAATGGAAGGAAGGAACAACTCCCTTGTTATATAGACTTCAATTTTCCAGCTTCAACTGGAAGGAGGCTACGACCCCCTGATTTATAGGCTGCGACCTGAAGGAAGCTACCACTCCCTAGTTTTTGGGATTCCACTGGAAGGAGGCTACGACCTCCTTTCCTTGCCCCATCCTGCCACCCTGATAAGAAGAAGATTGCCGAACCTGTGGACCTGTCACACACCAAACTCTGCTACTGATAATCTCTTCACTCTAGTCACTGTCAAATCATCTTTATGCCCATGTCATCACTATCATATCAAACATAAAAGCTGTTAATCAAGCTGCTCATCAACACTGTTGGTTACTTTCTTGTCCCTTCAATAGACCTAGGTTGTGTGCTGAACTTCCTACTGCTGATAACCTCTGTTCTCTGTTTACTGCCAAGTCAGCCTTATCACTGCCACACACACTATTCTATACACAATCATCATCATAGTGAATAGCATCATCATAAGGTATGCATTCTTATCATCGTCATAACCAAGTGTTCATCATATAGAAGTGCATCATCAATATAAGTTGTAGGAGTTCATCATTGAGTGTATCTCAAGCATCATCATAGTATGCACTGGATCACAACTCCATACATCAAATAGTACATTTACTTGCATAAATATCACCATACATACCACTTGTACATATGAACACTTGTACACTTACTCATACATATATATACACATCCCTATGCACATCACTATACATTATACACATACTACTGTACATATATACACAAATTAATGTACACTACTGTTCACATCCTTGTTTTTACATGATGTACACTTCCTGTATACTCAAACTGTCCTCATACTGTACACTTCAGCTTGTACACACACTATGTTGAAATATTGTAACTTCGAAGAATATTATATATGTATCTTTTTGTGGTCCCCGATGGTCCTACTGGGAGAACCACTTGTATTACATTGTACCCCGATGCTCCTAATCGGAAGATCTAATAAGAGTCATGAGGTAGCCCCCTCTAATTGTAAAGGTGGGTCATTAGCACCCCAGTGTGGTTACTTGAGCCTACATGTGTAACTCGAGCCGACATGATTTAACTCGAGCCTACATGTCAAATGAGTTAACTTAAGTGAACGGATGAATATAAATAGAGGTGTAGTGCTCCTCATTTGGGACACACACACTCTCACTTGTGTAGCGCATTAGTGGAGAAGAGAAGTAGTTGGAGAAGGAGGAGGATCAGGCTTTGATCTCCTTGCTGGTTTTATCTTTTATCTTTTTGGGCATCTATATTGAGGAAGCTTTTTGCTGGGTTTTTCCCTTAGGGTTTTCCCAGGATAAATATTTGTGTTCCTTTTTTATGGTTGTGCTTGTCTATCTTTCAGTGATCCTGTTTATATGCTTTTGTCATGAAAATGAAATGAAATACTGATGTCTTAGCTAAGCATATGAAAAATTTAACATGGTATCAGAGCTAACCTGAAAAGAAGACATTGTGCAGCTGCAGGAAGCTAGGGATTCTTACTTTTTGGGTCTCTCTCCACAATCCATCAGCAAAAGTATGCTAGGATGACTCTCCATTGAAGGGCGCATCTTTCTGTCGAAGCGGAATTCGATTTCGAGCATTTTCAGTTTTCGATGTGGAATTTACGGCTTTCTACAGAAGAGCAATTTTTGAGTGATACCAGCATAGGATTGTTCTCCTCATCAAAATCGAATTTTAGATACCTGGATCAACAAATTTGGTTGGGTGAAACTCTGGGAAAGTCAAACCCTAGTTTGACCCCGAGCTAGAAAAACCCTAAATACTAAAACTGCTACGTTTTGGTACATTCGCTATATTCCACGACTAGAGAAGGATCAGGAGCTAAAAATTCCAGGGACCGAAGATAAAATCCGGATGAACACTGTCTCCAAAATTCATTCTCAGATTCACTGTATTCCAGGAGATATGTTCTCTCCAAGTTAGGGTTCCAGCCTCTTCCAGAATTCATCCCTAAACAGGACACCTAGGGTGAATTTCAATATATTGGGCTACAGAGGTCCAAATGGAATTCCTGAAGATGTTCCAGAAAGGGCACAGAATTTAATTTTGGTGGTCTGAATATTAGACTCAGAAGATGAACCAGTGACACGTGGAATGTCGTACAACTTCACTGTTCTGAACAGTCATGTAACAGGTCACCTTGGGAAAAGGATCATAAATCCCAAATGGTGAAACCAATTCTGATGAAACCTACGGTTTTGGATCAGGGACATGTGAGGTTACCTCAGTAAAAAAATTCAAACATAGAGGAGCAGAAATTTCAGAGATATCATAGAAACAGTAACAGGAATTTCTGCTGAAGAAATTGGAAAATTACGGCTTCCTGTTCCGGGAGCTTCCCTCCACTGTTTTCAGAAATGGAGTACATTGGACAGATTCATTTGAAGAGATATAGCCAATCAGATCTGAAACATTCCAAGTTTTTGAAATTAGGGTTTCTGTGACAAACCCTAGATCAGCCAGCTCCAGAACCAGGACGGACACCTCAAATCGGTAAGATCTAATTCTTTGCTATGTTCATTTGAGGTTCTCATTTCAAAGTGATCTATGATATCAGCTTGATGATCATCTTGGTGAAGTTTACAACTTCCAAGCCTAGAATTATATGATCTCTCTGAAGAAAATGGATTGGACACCTACATGAGCATATAGGTTCCAGTTTCAGAGGGAGATGAGGCTAGAAGCCTTTCTCAAGAAGAACTTGGTCAAATCCCAGAAGATCATTGATGATTCAGTTACGAATCAACTTGTACTACAAGTGTATTTTCTAAAGACATCGATGAGGTTTGATTCCTTGACCAAGCTATTTGAAGGGAAGAACATAGATCGGAATATGACCTTAAGAAATCAGCTGAAGAATATGAAGATCCAGAATGCAGAGACCATGCAGTCATAAGGATCTCTCAAATCAAAGGACAACTTCAAGCGGGGAAAGAAGAAGTGAAGAATGCAGAAGTGGTGATGGCCACCTTGAATGGATTTCCAGGATCATGGAATTCATTCATTCAAGAAATTTGTTCCAGAAGGAAGCAGTTACTTTCAGCAGACTTTGGGAAGAAGAAGAAGCTCGTCTCTCAAGATCAAGCTCTCATCTTCCAAAGAAGATCCCTCAATCAATGAGGAATATGAAGATCTCAACTCTTGAAGAACTGCTTATCCACCTCAACATTTGGATAAGAAATGATGCTATCATGAATGAAGAAGATGATGAAGCTAAAGACTCAAGAAGGAGTATACCCATGAAACAAATAAAATATAAGTATTCAATTGACATTTCATGATATTGTTTTGTTATACATTTGATTATATTCAGTTGATGTGTTATGCATGATAGATTGTTTGCATTAATGACTGTATACTTCTAATATGCATGTGATGGGTAAGTAGCTCATGGTGCTATAAAACTCTCCATTGCTACTTATCAAACCTCTTTGCTGACATATTGGATTAGTGCACAATCTCAATAATGTCATGGTGGAGATGGAAGGCATCTAGAAAGTTTATAAATGTTGTATTGACTAAACAGTTGCATGATGCATAAGAATTTGTCGTTATGCATATGTTTTATGAAATAGTTCTAACCATGCAACTGATGCATTTGAATTGTAGGAAAGGTCATGTACAAACTCCTACAAGAAAATAAGGATGAGACTTGTTACGAAGAACAAGTGATGACAATTCAAGATCCACTCCAATAAACATGAATCTAAAGCTCCCAGGGTCAGAGATACCATGACGGAAGAAAGAGCTTCAGAGAGTGGTAGATCCACCTTGAAGGATGAAGACCACCATGGGTACAAGAGATAACTCAAGATGAAGAAAATAATGCTATGATCAAAGAATAACAGTTGATCATGGGGAATGATGTATACGATATGATGGAACAAGTGTACAAAGCAAGGTTCGTGATTCTCCCCAGAAAGAATAGACTATGACATGACATACTCTATTGACCAGTATATATCAAGCATAGAACCACCTGAACAGATCGAAGAGGGAAGATGATACTCCACTTCAGGGGGAGTGACTACAGAAAATTATATCTGAGTTCGACATGGTACGACATGATGGATAGCTTTGTGATGGATCGAGACTTTACCAAGAGTAAAGTGGGTTCCAACCTTCAAGGTTGAATGCAGAAGACTAGGATATGTTGATGACCTGAGAAGACAAACTCATAGAAGATGTTGTGATACTAGAATGATAAATGTGGTATCTTCCAAATGGATTTGCAAGATAAGATATGTTGCTGATAGAAGTAAGGTAAGAGTTGTGGCTAGAGGTTTCTATCAGAAAGAGAGAATTAATTCTGAAGAGACACTTACTCCAGGAAGCAAGGTACATTTCCTTCAAAACTATCATGGTAGTTTCTTCCATGATGAAGTAAAGACAAGCCTTCCTTAATGCTATGATTGAGGAAGAGTTTTACATCGAATAGTCATGAGGATTTGAAGCTGAAGACAGAAGGAATCAAGTATGCAAGTTGAAGAAGGCCCTCTATGGCCTGAAGCAAGCTCCCAGAGCTTGGTATGGAAGAATAGATAGTTTCCTGATGAGCATGGGCTTTGCCAAGAGTAAAGTCAAACCTAACCTTTCCTACAAGGTTGTAGAAGATGTACCTGTCATTCTATTACTATATGTGGATGACTTATTCTTGACAGGGAATGAGAAACAGATCATGGAAAGCAAGAAGAAACTAGCAGAAGAATTTGAGATGAAAGACCTTGGGTTAATGCATTATTTCCTAGGTCTGGAAGTATGGCAAAGTTTAGAAGGAATCTTTCTCAACCAGGGAAAGTATGTGGTAGAGATATTGAAGAGATTCAATATGTTGAAATGCAAAGTCATGGCCACACCCATGGAGTCCAACCTGAAGCTGTTAGTTGATGACTCATTAGAGTTAGTGGATGTGACTCACTACAGACAAATCATTGGGTCATTGATGTACTTAACAAATACCAAACCAGACATTTGTTTTGCTGTGAACACCTTAAGCCAATATCTTGTTCAACCAAGACGGGTTCACCTAGTAGCTGCAAAACATGTGATGAGATATCTGAAAGGGACTATAGACTTTGGTCTATACTATGATGGTAGCCATGAGTATAGATTGTATGGCTACACAGATGCAGATTGGGCTGGAAGTATCTCAGACAGGAAAAGCACATCAGGTATATGCTTTTGTTGAGGTCTGCTATGAGTTCATGGTTTAGCAGGAAACAGTCCAGTGTTTCTCTTAGCATGGTTGAAGCAGAATACATAGCAGATTGCTCTACTAAGTTATGAATCCATATGGCTTCAGAAGCTGATATCAGGTCTCTTTGACCTGAAGATGGACACAACAATGATTCTATCTGATAACCACAGTTGTGATTTCAAAGAACACTGTGTTCCACGTAACACATAGAAATCCGGTATTTCTACATACAAGATAAGATGAAGATAATGATATTGTAGATGTAGATGATGGTGATTTAGTATTTCTATACTGAATATAGAGATGATGATGTTTTAGTATTCCCATATTGAAAATATAGATGATGATGATTTCAGTATTCCCATACTGAAGACATAGATGATATTTCAGTATTTACATACTGTAGATATAGATGATGGTGATTCCGTATTTCTATACTAAATATAGAGATGATGATAATTTCAGTATTTCTATACTGAAGATATAGATGATGATGCTCTTAGTATTCACATACTAGAAATACAGATGGTGATAGATCAGTATTCAGATATTGAAGATGTAGATGATGATGGTTTGGATGATGATGTACTGACGAAGGCTCTGCCTCGAGTAGAGTTCGAACACTTTCGAGACAAGCTTGGTGTTGTTCAGAAAGACATTCCTCGAAAGGGGGAGTAGTGATGTTGCAGTGGGATTGTATCATCCATGGGCATTTTCCCTAAAGTGATCTGGAGACCTCGGTCCTCAAGAATGAAGAGGGATTGTATCATCCTAGGACATCTATCCACAATAGATCCGGTGACCTCGGTCCTCGAGAACGTGGTGGGATTGTATCATCCCTGGGCACTTTCCCTAAAGTGATTCGGAGACCTCAGTCTTCAAGAATGAAGAGGGATTGTATCATCCTGGGACATCTGTCCATAATAGATCCAGTGACCTCAGTCCTCGAGAATGTGGTAGGATTGCATCATCCTTGGACATTGTCCTAAAGTGATAGGGAGTGATTATCCCGTAATTGTATTCGGTGACTTAGGCCATCGAGAATGTGGTAGGATTGCATCATCCTTGGACTCAATTCCTAAAGTGATAGGGAGTGATTATCCCGTAATTGTATCCGGTGACTTTGGTCGTCGAGAATGTGGTAGGATTGCATCATCCTTGGACTCAAGTCCTAAAGTGATAGGGAGTGATTATCCCATAATTGTATCCGGTGACTTCGGTCGTCGAGAATGTGGTAGGATTGCATCATCCTTGGACTTAAGTCCTAAAGTGATAGGGAGTGATTATCCCGTAATTGTATCCGGTGACTTCGGTCGTCGAGAATGTGGTAGGATTGCATCGTCCTTGGACTTAGTCCTAAATTGCTAGGGACTGATTCTCCCGTAATCAATTTGGTAACTTAGGTTGTCGAGAATGTGGTGGGATTGTATCATCCCTAGACTTTAAGTCCAAAAGTGATCCAAATACTTTTTGTCTTTGAGTTGTGGATTGCAGGTTGTTGCTGCTGATGATGATGTCGTACTGAATCGAAATATCAGAGTATGATGATGATGACGTACTGATCGAAAGATCAGAGTATGATGATGATGACGTACTGATATAAAAGATCAGAGTATGATGATGATGGCGTACTGATATAAAAGATCAGAGTATGATGATGACGCGCTATGATTGTGATGTTTCTGATCGAAAGATCAGAGTATGATGATGATGTTTCTATGATGATGATGTTTCTGATCGAAAGATCAGAATGTGATGATGATTATGATCGACATATCAGAATATGATGATGATGATGATTGCTGTTGATCGAAAGGGAAAAGTGTTGATGATGATATTGTTGATCGAGAGATCAAAGTACTGAAGATGTTGCTGCTGATTGAAAGGTCAAGGTGCTGAAGATGTTGTTGCTGATCGAAAAGTCAAAATGCTGAAGATGTTGCTGATTGAAAGGACAAAATACTGAAGATGTTGTTGCTGATCGAAAAGTCAAAATGCTGAAGATGTTGCTGATTGAAAGGACAAAATACTGAAGATGTTGTTGCTGATCGAAAAGTCAAAGTGCTGAAGATGTTGCTGATCGAAAGGTCAAAGTGCTGAAGATGTTGTTGCTGATCAAATA